>CEMT01388161.1:2128-24669 GCA_900068985.1 Pterula multifida
TGGTCGAACAGCTCTCATAGAAGCGTCTTCCTATGGTCATCATGACATTGTAACATTACTGCTCGAAAGACACGCAGCACTGGATTTTGCAGACAACAATGGTAGAACAGCTCTCATAGAAGCGCCTTCCAGTGGTCATTATGATATTGTGACACTATTACTCGAGAGAGGCGCTACATTAGATCTGGCAGACAACGATGGCGGAACAGCCCTCATAGAAGCGTCTTACTATGGCAGACACAATATTGTGACATTACTGCTCGAGAGAGGTGCAGCACTAGATGTGGCAGACAAGCGTGGTCGAACAGCTCTCATAGAAGCATCTTCCCACGGTCATCATGATATTGTGACACTGCTGCTCGAGAGAGGTGCGGCACTGGACGTAGCAGACAAYGAGGGTCAAACAGCTCTCATAAAGGCATCTCACCGCGGCTATGACGATATTGTGACATTCCTGCTTGAGAGAGGTGCGGCACTTGATATAGCAGACAGCGAGGGTCAAACAGCTCTCATACAAGCGTCTTCTGGCGACTATTACGATATAGTGACATTACTCCTCAAGAAAGGCGCTGCACTGGATATGGCGGACAAGGATGGTCGAACAGCTCTCTTAGAGGCGTCTTACCATGGTAATAGTGATGTTGCGACACTATTGCTCGAGCGAGGTGCGGCGCTGGACGTAACAGACAACTATGGTCGAACAGCTCTCACAAGTGCGTATTTCTGCGGTTATCATGATATTGTGACGCTACTGCTCGAACGAGGCGCTGTACTGGACGTAGCAACACAACAACGGTTGGGCAGCTAGGCTCATACAAGTGTCTTCCGGCACCCGTCATAATATTGTGACATTGCTGCTCAAGATGGGCGTGGGCATCGATCGATAACAGGCAATGACTGCCAAACTCTGTTTCAAGCCATCTGATTCAAGCGCAGCTGGGGTATTTTCACTTCTTATTCGAATTGGCTAGTCTTCATTCTTGCAATTATGAATTTAGTTTTTTGTGTGAATACTTTTTCATTGTCAATGACAGGGGTGCTTGTTGCGACAAGAGGTTTCTAATGATGTACACGATATAGTATACCACTGTGATGGGGCATTGTTATATTGTGACGACAAGGCCTAAAGTTTCAAGCTTGAAGGCCTGAAATTATGCCTATCTGAATTGTACTGGTTCAATGTGGACTGTGTTTTAGGTAAGCAATTAAAAGCTCCTAACTGTAGTTCATACCAGGGTTTCTGTATATACTGCAAGCTTTGTTGAAGTCTCCAGGTGAATGTCATCGGATCAATCTAGCCTGCATCGCAAAGGTTATGACAAAGCGAACGGAGGGTCCACAAAGAAAGCTTGTTCATCCAATTGAGAGTTTTAGAATCCAATGGTTGTACCTACTCAACGTTCAGTTTGATAACAACAATTCAAAAGAGAATACTTAATGCAAGGCATCTATCAAGTAAATAAATTAAAGAGTCCCAGCGTTGATGAGCAAGCGCAGAGATAAAGGTATATTAGGGACAATCGGATGTGGATAATTTTAGAGAAGACGCTTGTTTTTTTTGTTGCTTGGTGATGAGTCTATGAGAACGTTTGTTCTGATCATTTCATCTCTTTCAGTTGTTTCATAGCGCGTTTATTTCTTTGTGGTGTACGTCGTGGATACATAAGGAGAAGAAACTTACTCGCAGCACGTTGATGACACTTCTTGAAAGGAATCTGCTTGATCCTAACATTTATAGTCCTCATCCAGCTACTCAACAACTCAGCTTCAGCGTTCCTGCTGCTTGCTTAAATAGGTATATGATACTATCGACCATCTCAGTTCGACAGAACAGGTGAATCTGTACTGGGCTTGTATGTATACACAGTGTATAGCCTGTGGGAAACAGTCTGCGTTGCGTACGCTGCGTCAAAGGGACATACGAGAGTCATTTCTGTGATAGAAAAGCCAAATTTGACTCGGTTCTCTTCATCTGCTTGCTCGACTGCTATTTGACAGCTCCACAAGAGTTCTAAGCCTACAGATGGCGTTGATATATGGGAAGAGGGATTGGTGGTAGCGTTATGTAATTTTGAGATGGTTTATACCCTAAGTTTCCCAACGAAGGGATGAAGGGTGCGCATACTGAGAGGGTTCTTTCAGTGTTGAAACTGATTCCTCTCCTCAACCGACTTGGATGCGCTATTCCCTGTCATCTGGTGGGCTTGTCCGAGCTGGAGAACCACTACGTATTCGAGTCAAAGAAATGGTGGTAAAAGCCCAGACATGTAGTAGAGAACTCTGAGGAATCCGTTGATGTACAGTGTTCGAGTTGGCTACCAAAGAGACCGTTGGTCGCAAAGTCCTGTCCACAGGGGCGACATCAAAAGTGGGATGCTTATATCAACTTCATTGCACCAATTTCTTGTATAGTGTTCCAAGGCATCCAGCTGGCCTAAAAGCCAAGTAAGTAAGGGGCGCAGGTGTTATTCGAGACTAACGTCGAAATTGATCATTGGGTCTTGAAGAAGCCAGACAAAACAAAACCACAAGGGCAAATCAGTACGATATAGTCCAGGCAGATGTTGCATGTGACCTCAATCACTTATCCAGTTCCCTAATGTCAATCGTCTCCCTAGTCCGACATACTTGCGAGCCAGCACGAGTCTTCTGAATTCGATAGTTTCATGGACCTACAAGTGTCCTAGTTTCTCACTTCATCTGAGGAAAATGACAAAACTATGGCACAAACGAGATGTAATTCAAACGGATCATCGAAATCGTCTGACGGCCGTGAGTCTGCGAGAAAGTTTCAAAATTCGTGTTACAAGTATGCAGCTTGTGGAGTCCTGTGGACCCGTGATCGGTGTTGAGCACTGCTTTTCAACTGGGATGGATTATGGTGGGCAAACTGTGAACGGCATGACGGTAATCCATGAAAATTTCCCAGTACTGTACAGTCTGAACTTGGCCTCGCCATCCAAACGTGGTCAGCGTTCGCGTCACTGCTCGTCATAAGTCTCGCCCCTGTCTCATCTTTACTACGGACTCTGTATGCAGGCTATAAGGTTGAGTGAGGTCCCTGCGTCCAGATCAAGAGGACTAATGCTATCCTTATCTCTCATTCCCACCGCTACCTTCTTCATCGTGCTTTTCCTTGTTATATATATTTGCCGTTTCAAATTGAATGCTCTTCCTTATCCACCTGGCCCGCCTGGTAACTTTCTCCTAGGAAATATTCAGATCACACGTTCGAATAAACCATGGCTACATTTCTCCGAGCTGGCGAAACGTTATGGTATGTTTGCTAATCGTCATGTATATTGCTTGTGCTGATATATATTATGTAGGAGAAATCATACATCTCTCAGTTTTGGGGCAACATATCATTGTCGTTAACTCGGAGAAAACAGCAAGTGACTTACTAACAAAGAGGCCACGCAACTATTCTGATCGTCAGCAGATCACCATGGTCAATCTGTATGTGCTTTCTTGTGCTGCGCTTCAAGTCTCATTGAATTCTACCTAGGTCGGGCTGGGGTTCCATGATTGGTAGTTTTTTTTGTTTACCCTCTCTCATTGATTTTCTGCGTCTGATCTGTATTCTGTAGCTGTGCTGCCCTACGGAAATATGTGGAGGTTGCATCGTCGTATCTTCCAACAGTGCTTCAATGCGAATGCTGTTCCGAGTTATCACCCTGTGATGATTCAGAAGACTCATGCCTACCTTTCCAGCCTCCTGGTCGACCCGGGGGGTTTTCTCGACCACACTCACATGTTTGTCTCTCTCGCTCTCTCATTTCCTTTCCTCACTAGATTTCTCATGCTAGGCTTATCGCATCGATTATCATGAAAATAGTCTACGGCTACGACCTCGAATCCAAAGAGGACAAGCTGCTCAAAGCTACCGAGCGTGTCGCCGAGCGCCTTTCAGAGAGCGCCTTGCCAGGAGGTTGGCTCGTCAATGTTCTGCCTGTGCTGAGATATTTGCCAGAGTGGCTTCCTGGCTGCGGATTCCAAAGATTTGCGAGAGAGACGAGAGAGTCTTTGGAGGTCATGTTTAATGAGGGGTATGGAGTTGCAAAGAAGGATGGCGGGGTGAGTGTCAATATCTCAACTCAGTAGTGGTGTGGAACTTATGAGATATATTGTAACTCAGAGTTCTCAGAGGTCCCTCGTTACGATACTCGAGGAACTTCGTGCATCTCCTGAGTGGAACCTGCTTGCGGATGAGAGGATGTTTAAAAGTGTCTGTGCGACTGCTTACGCAGGTGTGTTCAACTGACTTATTTCCAATGCTCTCGATTGTGTGATCTTGACACTTCTGCCTATTTTTCAGCTGGCGCTGAAACTGTGCGTTTATCACC
This sequence comes from Pterula multifida, assembly GCA_900068985.1. Classification (NCBI taxonomy): domain Eukaryota; kingdom Fungi; phylum Basidiomycota; class Agaricomycetes; order Agaricales; family Pterulaceae; genus Pterula; species Pterula multifida. The sequence goes on from CEMT01388161.1 coordinate 6,475, forward strand.
CTTTATACTGTAGACTACTCGACTCACCTTTACATGAACAGACCAACTCAGCCTTGCGTACATTCCTCCTTGCCATGTGTCTTAACCCCGAAGTTCAAGCCAAAGCTCAAGAGGAAATCACCCGTGTCATTGGGACGCACCGTCTACCAGATCACAGTGATCGACCATCACTACCCTACATCGAGGCGATCTATCGAGAAACGATGAGATGGATGCCTGTAACGCCATTGGGAATTCCGCATATGAGTACCAACGATGATGTTTACGAGGGATGGTTTATTCCCAAGGGTGCGTGATTTCTGCCTACATCCCAAAGTTTATTGGCTCTGAGTCTGAGTCTACTTTGTCAGGTGCTTTGATTGTCAGCAATATATGGCACGTTTATGTTTAGAGTGCTTCATTGGTTTCCAGACTAACATGACACACAGGGGAATGGTAAATAATGAGCACAAATACTCAGAACCTCGTCGATTCATGCCTGAACGATTCTTGACGGCAAATGGTAAAATAAACGACGACGACACTGTTCTAACTTTTGGCTTTGGTCGACGGTGGGTTATCTCTACATGGTTACTTTCTATCGCTCTCAAGTTTACTTTTCTTCATGACCTCTTGCCCTGAGTAGAATCTGTGTTGGGCGCTACTTCGCAGAGACAAACATCTGGTTTACTATCGTATCTGTTCTTGCTGCATTTACCATTAGCCGACCCAGCAAAGAAGGGCCTTACAACCTGAGCAACGACGCCGATATTCAGGATCTGTGGTTTGAGGGCATCATAACTCATCCAAAGCCGTTCAAGTGTATCATCCAACCGAGGTCGAAGGAGGTAGGGGATTTGGTACGGAATTTGAGTCCATAGTGAGAGATTGGCATGGTTCGGGTTGAGGTTTCTGTTTTTACTCTGCGTTACCACGACTAAAAGACTGGCAGCTCGGAATCCAGTGATAATTTTAGCTCTGCAAAACATCACCAAGAAGGAATACACGGTTGATAAATTTGAGTACTACACCACCGACTATCAGTAAAGCAGAAAAAGAGTGTCAAATGATAACTAGCCTGAGCGTACATGATAATCGTTAGCCTGGAATTCTTTCATATCCTGCGCCTACTTGATACCTCGAGTAGGGCCGAGGCTTTTCCATAGGTAGTCGGAGCTCTATTATAGATTACTCCGTGTGCGTCAACTTGAATACAAACTTGCGTGAGATAAGGTCTATTCTGGAGAACACCCAAACATGAGATACTTATCGAGCTCAGTGTGTACATAATGATTGACTGAATGATGCATAATACGGACCGGGCTCTCCGTAATAGGCGATAAATTACCACTTGATTGTTTTTGGAGTGCAGCGTAAAATTCGGATTGTGAACACTAGAATGCCGCGTTTCTGTTCTTTTCTATATGACATACTGAATTTATTCTCCTGACAACCCATGAGTTCAACAGTCTTGACACTGCTGAGAATTGAATGACGAAACGTGACAAGCGTGTACAGATAAACAACCTACACGTGACCTGGTGTGCTCCATTAAAGTTTAAAGGCTTTCATAGTGTTGACAGTTGATTTCTCCCTCATTTCCCCCTTTGCCACCATGGTCTTCACCACCCTTGACCTCAGCGCGACCTCAGATCCTACAACGCGTCGCACACTATCAGATCTTTCTCTCTCTGTAGCAAAGTCCAAAAAAATCGTAGTCGTCACAGGCGCTGGTATTTCGTGTTCCAGTGGAATTCCGGTGAGTTCGTTTCTCGCACATTAGCGGTTACAAGATCTCATAGGTGGCCTTAGGATTTCCGATCCTCGGAAGGACTTTACAACCTTGTTAAAAGCAGATATCCAAATACATTTCTAAAGGGAAAGGATCTCTTCGATGCGTCACTCTTTCGCGACGCCGCCTCAACTTCTATCTTCTACACGTTCATTTCTGAACTCAAACGGTCCGTCGATGGCGCTGAACCGACGCCAACACATAAATTCATAAAGACTCTGGATACGAAGAACAAATTGCTTCGGTCATATACCCAGAACATTGATGGTCTCGAAGCCGAAGCTGGCCTATCATGTACTTCCAGCGAGGAAGTAAAGGGGAAGGGCAAACTCAAGGCTAAAGAGGTCAAAAATGTTCAACTACACGGTGACTTGCGGCGTGTGCGCTGCATAACATGTTCTGCTTCTTATCCTTGCACCAACGAGCACCTCACCATGTTTAATGATGGCAATGCCCCTGATTGTCCTGAATGCTCTCAGCGTTGTGAGCATATTTCCTTCCTTCGTGCGACAGACCTCAACGTGCTAATTCATCTGATTTGCTGTGTAGCTGAAGCGCGTGTTGCGCGTTCTGCCCGTAGGCTCAGAGTAGGCTCGCTAAGACCTGCCATAGTCCTGTACGACGAACCGCATCCGTTAGGTGATGATATTGGTGCTATACAGACATTCGACATGTCGAAGAAACCTGATATGCTCATCATTATGGGCACCTCCCTGAAAGTCCATGGATTGAAGAAACTCGTCAAGGAATTTGCCAAAGTCGTTCATGGCGCTGCTCCAGCTTCTTCTAATTCGAACAAGCTTTCACACAGGGTTATATTCGTCAATAATACACCTCCAGGAAGTGAATGGAATGGTATTATAGACTACCATGTTATGGGGGACACGGATGTATGGACAGAAAAGGTAGAAGCGGACTGGAAAAAGATGAGACCGTCAGATTGGGAGGTTCAGCAGACGCTTGTGGCGAGTTCTGGTTCAAATACCGTACTGAAAGTGGTCAAGGATCACAATCAGCCAGCAAAGCACTCTAAAACCAAGGGTTTGTGGATTTACCTTTTACCTTCTGATGTCGTTACTAAGATCATACCGATAGGCAAAGAGAAGCGGCCGCACGATGGCGAAGAAAATATGGCCATAGAACCGGCATTTTCCAACTTCCCATCGTCCCCCTCCAAAAGGCGCCAAGGTACTTCCCACTACCATACAGGAAGTCCACCCAAGAAGCAGGCTATCCTGCCCAAATATAATGACATGGAGCCATATCACCGTGGTCTGCTTTTTGTCGACAGCACTAACCGTGATCTGGCTGGTCCAAGTGAAACAGGAGAAGACTCAGACGGTGTAGGGTTAGATAAGCTGGTGATTGATGATGACGACGACGAGGGGGATTATGAAGATGAGATTTCGTCACCTGTAACACCTGCGAAGACTGGGGCAAAGACTTCCCGGAGACGGACAAAATCGATGGCTTCGCCGAATGTTCAGAGAAAGACCCCAGCAAAGAGGGTTGCTACGGTGAAGAGGAAAGCCGTTCTCACCAAGCCAAAACAATCTTTACTGGTTCCGTTATCGACTAAGACTGGGAGGATACCAAGTTCGAGAGTCTGCGCTCTGACTTCTGCGCTGTTGTGTGAGGATTTGTAGATGGGTTTAGCTTTCTGCCCCTCATTTTTACTTGTATTTTTATTTGTTTGCCTTCGTTCAACATTCCATCACCTTTCTGACACTATCGCATTTGTACCATACTTCATTCAATTCAGGGACACACCTATCCTTCGTTTGACTCCGAGACACCTATCCTTGCGTCTTTCGTTATTTTATGCTTCATTTTTTCCTCACCTCGTACAGCAGACTCGTTCAACAATTATTAATGATTGATAAATCGATAATCGATAATCAGTCGACAATTTTACTGAGATGGGTGATGAATTAGGATCCTAGGCTATGTTATGTTATGATACATTTATGTCTAATGCATATGTGGGTGGTATCCAGATGAAAAGTATATCCTCTCTTCACTAAATCTAAACTTTCTATTGTCCTTGTGAGTAGGTGGTGCAAATTCGATTGATGCCTTTGGCGACGCCTTCTAACACTTTCTTACGAGACTCCGTGATCTGCTTGGCCACATCCAGTATGAAATCAGGGTCAAACTGTGCTCCAAATTAGCATAGAATTCCCTGGGCAGTGGAGAGCAATACTGAACATACCGGAAGCGAAGCGCAAGATTCCTGGATGAGCTTTTTCTGGACACCGTTCTCCTCTCCTCCAAATTTCTGTAGGTCAGCTGCCATCGCTTTGAGAACCGAGATAGCATGGGCACGGCATGTTTTCAGGATTTGTGCAAGCTGAAAAGAAATAAAGGCGATCGTGAGTAAAGAGGACAATCACAGCCCAGAAGGTCGTTCCAAACTTACAGCCCCGAACTTGTTGACCTTGACAACGGAGGGTGACCTCCATCGGAGCGAATCGACGATAAGGAACAGCAGGGCCTATACAAATTCGAGATAATGAGCTTTGTTTGATACAACTGATACGGGATAGATACCTCTTGAGTAATGGTTGCTATATGCAGAGCTTCACTTCTTGAAGAACTGCTGATAGCACCCGCTAACCGAGTTTTCATGTCTGTAATGTAAACATACCAAAAGTCAGAACAGGCACAATATATCGGAGGGTAAACCGACCATCAAAGAAAGTGGTTAGGATCTCCGGCGCATCAATGACTGTTGGTGGTTCCTCTTCTTTCTTGCTATGCCCATTGGTCGTACCGTTGGTAGGTGGAATTTCTACTCCTTTGAGAGGCTGCCCACCCTTCAAAGCGGCTTGCTTAGCCGCGTCAGCGAGCACGACAGAGGGATGCGGTCGAGCATAATTATGATAAGGCTCCATCCAGTCCACAAGAGCAGTATTGAAATCCTTCAATGCAGCTTCCTCCAGCGTTAACTGGAAGGTGGGAAAGCAAGATTAGATAGAAATAGGTAGACAGGAACGAATAAATGCGATTAATGGATGAACATACTTGGGTCAACTCGTCAGAGACAAAGTTTCTCAGAGAGGGTCTGTTGCTTGAGTTGGAGTTTGGTTTTGGTCGATCTCCAATCAAGAGCTTCTCTTCGACACTCTCGTCCAAGTCGCTGGCCTGTGTCAAGACTCGGACGTACATCTGCAAGAAAGTCCGTAACCAGTGACGCTGTAGAACATGTGAACGAGCTAATTCATAACAAAGCCGGAAAAAATGGTAGCCAACCTCTTGGTCCGCAGAAAAGAGACGCGTTTGGTTAAAGAAGGAAGGTTGGGACTTGGGCTGATAATTCGGAATAACGCTGAAATCTCTATTGTCATGATGATCTTGCGACACAAAACAGCATCTACTTCAGTTTTATGTCACATATAGAAGATTAAATTTCACTCACATCGTTCGAAGATGGACTTAAGTTCAATGAGCTCCATGTCCACGACGTCACCAGTAATCGTCTCGTGACCATATCGCATTCGCGTATGTTCAATCTTGAGAATGTCGCGATGCAGGGAACAATCCAGCCTGTCTTCGAATTCGACGAACTCCGGGATCTTCACGGCTTGTCAATCACCGAAGCAAGTAAGGAATGATCATAACCAACCTGAGAGTATTTTTCTAAGAGAAATGCGCGTGCAGTGTAGTCAGCGGTCTAAAGAATCGTCTTGTCTAAGAGTCTGATCTGAGCTCAGGTTGTGGCAACGCACTTCATGGGAATTCGTAATGTAGATGTTGCTGGCTTCGATACACTCAGTAGCAAATGTTAGATCCCCAGATCCACCAAGGGAGAAAGCAGAAGATCGAGTCAAGATGTAGTGCGAAAGTGTGTCGTTCTGGATCTGTTTCACCCTCAGAGCTCGATAGTGTTCCAAAGCTAGTGTCGGTGCACCTGAAAGTGGCTCAGTTTAAGCTAGGATCTCAATTGTCCTTAGTGGAGCCGTACCTAATACTCGATAGATCTGGACCAGCATAAGGCGCATCTGGTAAGCGTGCTTGCTCTTGGTAAGGGCAAACTCTAGCAGGGAAGAAGCACGATATAGATGTGATACGTCCTTGGAAAGTGTGTATGCGCTGACAAAGGCATTGCCAGCGAGAATGGCAAGATCATCCGCGGGGTGGAGTTCTCCTTCGCTGAGTTTGTCCACCAAGTTCAGAGCCTCGAGGTATTCTTGGCAATGGTGCTGCCCTCGAGACAACTCTGCTTCCTCAGTGAGCTCTGATGGTATAAGACTGTATCGCAACAATTTCTGTAAATTGATATATTTGGACAGCTCTGAGAGAGTCTCCTGCAGAAGATCGAGTGATCAACAGGTATTCATGGCATTGTGTATTCGCACTTACCCCCACAGTGGTGCGTTCTTGGAGGAAACGTTTCCAACGCTCCAATTCCTCGCCTTCGAGATCCAGAAAGCGCGTCATGTCTTCAAAGCAAGTAGGCTTGGAACCAATTTGCTTTACGTACTCTTCCATCAGACTCAGCAGCTGGGATGGGTCTGTCACAAATGATAAGTTACTTCACAGCATAGTTAGGATCACTCAGTAGTGGCCTACCCTGAGAGAGTTTGTATTGGCGAGCTTGCCATTCCAACTGGAGTAGGGCGAGAGGTCCAGACCGGTCTTTGCTACCATCAGAGTCCTTGACAGTTCCCAAGAGGGTAGTGGTCTCTTGAATATTATCCAAACACTCTTTCCGAGCTTCTTCTGAAATGTCTTCAGATGACGATACAGGGACAAAAGTAGCGTCCAACAAAGAACGGAATTCAAGCCAATTCCGATCGCTACCAAAATAAAATCTATCAGCCAAGGAGAGATGACTGTCAAAGAGAGAAACCCACTTCTTCTCCGTTATCCTGGACAGAGCCAAAGCTCCATCCTCCTTCAACAAGCCTTGCTTAATCCAAATATCACGCCGTAGCTCATCAACAGCGAGGCTGCTGTTATAAATCTCCTTTGCATCCTCTGTATCCAGCAGCTTGCAAGCTTCGTTCAGATCCACTTCTCGGAGGATATAGAGATGGAGGTAGAATCGATCTGGGGAGACAGAAGATGGATTTGGAGCAGATGAGATGAGACGCAGGGCTAGCTTGTAGAGCACAGTCCTCATTTCAGGTGCCGTCGCTGGCTCGTTGGCCTGCGTACTCAAGTTAGCTTACATGAATCTCATCGAAGCAGTAACATGCGAACCGACCTGTAATACGGAGGACATGATACTCCAGTAGAGATACCGCTCGCTCTGGAATTGTTTGAACATTTTAGTGGCGGTCTGAGAGCGCGTGAGCTTAAAGACGAGGCAAGAGATGAGGAAGTAGATACCAATTGCGCGTTTTTCCAGTGCCCAGCACGAGCATTGGCGAAGAAGACCTGTTGACCGAGGTCCTCGTTTGTAGGCTGCTGTTTAAAGGCATCCTCATACATTGTCATTAAATCCTGATCTGTGAAGGAGGATGATTCCTGCTGAATGTGTGCCTACATTCGAAAATGTAGAACACGTACTACGCCCGAGCCCGCGAAGAACGTGGCTCATTGCGTTCAGGATTTGTTCGTCTGTTGATTTTAGGGACAATACATCGTCACATAGCACCAGACAATCCTCTACTTTTCCGGAACGAATGAGAGCAAGTGCCTTCAAGGCCTACAGGTGAAGATAGACTGTATTCAGTCGAACCTCCTTAGACACCTCAAACAAAAAATAAGAGTACCTTGACAAGCCCACTCTTAGGAAACTTTTTGAGAAGCTTGTTGCAGCCGAGGATAGCAGACTTGTGTGAACCCGTATCAAGGGCATCTATAGAAACAAAGCGAACGTGTAATTGCCTTTTAACCCCCGGCAGAACCTATACAAAACTAACCATAGATAGGTCTGATTTGACGCTCAATGGAAGCTGACATCTGTAAAGCAAACTGGCCTTTTTGAAGATGTTGGAGATGAAGAAAGAGAATAAAAAGCCAGGTGGCTTCTAGGCGTCAAAACAACAGTGAATAAGCCTTTCAAAGTTTTGTGAATGATCGTTCCGATGCATCACGCGACAGATTCCGTCTTGCTTCCGTCTTCCAATATTCAGAAATGCCGCCCGTCCTCTTGTCACGGTCTGACCCGTTTGTCCAATCACCCTTCTGATTATCCAGCTCATGCTTGCGTTCTAATACAGCTCTATCGATCCAATTCTGGGCGTGTTTACAGGCTGTCTAGCGTACTATCTATACGAAAATAACCCCAGAACTGCTCTGCCCCCAGGAGAGCGGTTGGGGGATCTCATTCATTGGAAATGGAACAAATGGAGCCAGCAGAGACATGCAAAACTACTTAGCAGTGGATAATTTGGGCCATTTAGTACAATTACAGCAATATACAGTAAGCCTATATAATATAACATCCAGCGTGCATTCCTCCAGATATAAAGCGTGACTTTCATCTAGGTCTTCCTGCACAAAATGCTTGCATCAACCGGTCAGATCTGATATACAGTCATAACGTTAGACACGCAAAGCAACAGATACAACTCCAATTCGGGCACTCACAAATAGGTAGAAGACGAATCCATGAGCATTGACATCATATCTTGGAAATTTACAGCCTGGTTCTGGTTGTAATTGGGATAAGAATATGTCTCTGCAATGTTTTGAGTAGCATGAAGTACTGTCGACACGAGTGAGCGGTCTCTGCAGACAAGATTGTAAGCTAACACACATTGATTATTATCTAACCCCCCGAAAGAAGATGGTATCGTATTTGGATTCACGTATCCTTCCATAGGATACGACATTCCATACTGAGGGCCAGTAGGATGCGGTATCGTGCTTGCACCAGGGATTTCATGGGTATAGTAGCTTGTGTTCGCCATATTGGACATGGGTCCCAGGCTGGAAGATCCATGGTGGGGGTGATGGTGGTGGTGATGGTGGTGGTGGTGGTTATGTGATGAGTGCACGTCTGGTACAAGTTTTACCTTTGCAGGTTCAGTGACTTCGGTCTGGAGGATAGAACTTTCAGATTCATCCATGGGAATCCACCGTAGCTGGTTAAGGATATCCCTGTAATTCACCAATTAAGACACAGAATGCACAGAATACCCGGAATTACACACCAAAACCGTCCTGCAGTGCACCACCTTGATAAGCATACGCATGTCAGTGTTTGCAACGCCATGGAAACAAAAAGAAGTGACACGCACCTCGTCTCGCCTGCCTGCATGGTAGACATACATTTGTCCACATGCGACATTTCCTCATCCCAGTCGACTGCACGGTTATGTCGTATTGACCCCCAGAGATTTAACAACAGGATAACTCCAGATATGAATCCAGCAGCCTATGAAAACAACTCAGAACTCCACTCGAAACAGCCCACAGAGAGCCAAACAAACCTGAACATATGGGATAGGAATAACCCCCCTTTCCCTGAGAACATCCAAGATATGACACAGTTCTCGTGCTGCGTTCGTGGATATCAGTAAAGGGAGGGGAGCCGGCGATGAATCTTCAGTCGAGATGAATGGTCGGTGGATTGAGATTCGGATGAAATGGCAGTAGCCGTGGAGAGTTCCAGATTGTTCGAGCAGAACGGGATCTTTCTGGTACGGACACCACCGAACTACCATGAAGAATCATGAGAGCGGGTTCAAAAGGAAAGAAAAAACATACGATGAAGCGGCAAAGCCTCTTGCCATTTGTTGAGCTCCGAGTCAAGTTGCATTATCACCCGCCGTTGCCAATCATCGTCCTTGGCATTCATGAAGATTCGAGGCTTCTTGCTGGCGTACTAAAAATCCGGCAGATCAGACATGGTGCATAGAAGGGAACACTATGCTTACGATAGTGCGCTGAGTATTGCCCAGAATAATACAAAGTTTGATAAATTGCGTAAAATGTTCTATTGTGGAAGGTTTCCCTAAGGGCTGGACAAAGGGGTTGACCGGGTCCTCCCAGTACTCGTCATCGCATTCCGTTGGCCATTCTAAATCATAACTGGAAAGCCATGTTAATCCGCGAATAGAATGTCATTCCAGTTTTTAAACGTACTCTTCATCGTGTATACACGAAGGTCTCCCAGTGAAGGTGCATACGATTCGGTCCATGCAAATGAAAGCCCTAAGGGGGGGTTCAATCGAACGAGCATTCCGAATAAGACGACGATGTTTACCAAAAGGCTCTCCTCCATAACTCTCCATCCACGGAATTCCTTAGGGTACCATTCATACGATGTACCCCAAGACCTTGTGAAAAAGTAAGCACAGTGCAATATTTTCTGAAGATGTCATATTTCACCTTGCATGAATCTGAGTGCGGAACCAACCATGCCATAGATGCCCTCTCCTGTGTAGCCAACTTGCAGTATCGTCTAGATTTTCCCAGTCAGCAACAAGAGACGGTCATACGGGATGATAGACACATACCGCAAATCTGTAACAAGACGAAGGGTCAAATCTTTTCTACCTAGAGAGCAAAACAAAAACTTACAGCTAAGGAAGAAAATATCAGTTCAAGTACATGCAAGGTAGGATAAAAAGTTAACATACACAAACAAGCTGAACTTCATGCAAAGTACTTGATCCCATAAGTGGCTTTCTGATCTGCCATATTTGTTGCGCATACTTGAGTCCTCTCGACGTTGGGAGTGGCGCACCATCCGTCATCACACGAGGATCATCTGAACCAGCAGCAGCCCCAAGGGCACATGCTGCCAAAACCTTCAGCAAACATCAGTCCTAAGCACCATGGCAAAAGTGAGTGAGGTGACGAACCAGTCCGCCGAACATGATATCTCGATGGTGCAGCCCGTTAGCAAGGTTCCGGAAGAATGTTGGTTTGTGGAGCAGGGGTATCAACATGTTCATCCTATCAAAATAGAGATTGACCAGTGTATACATCAGGTCCTCATCTGGGAACTCAAGAATGGGCTGCTCTATGATGGGAGGATGGAGCTATCGAGGATGAGATCGACATAAACATGGAAATTGGTATGTATATGATGTGACATACATCTATAGGTTTCCAGAAGACGAGCCTCCGAGAAGGAGGCTTGGTATCCGGCTCTTTCTCACCAACGACCTCGCTCCTGAGTCGGAACGTATCGTCAACCAAGACAAGCTCGCTTGCCTTGCCGAAGAATCTTCGACTTGTAGGATTTACCTTCAAGAAGTGAGTTAGAGCACTATCATAGACAGAATCAGGCGGCACACACCCCAAGATGTTGCATTTGGGAAGAGAGACTGTCTACTGTCGCTGCACCATGACGATACTTATCACTATTATCTGTGCCAAACAGTAACTTCATTCCAAAATCTCCTTTATAGTTCCGAGGAATTTCATTCCCAACAACCTTTGTGCGACTCTCAGGGGAAGAATAAGGCTGCAAATAACCCTGCAAATGTGCTAGAGGCTCGTCTTCCAGCGATCGAGCGTAACGGGCAATTTTGAGTATATCTCGCCGCAGAGACTGGGCATCGGAGTTGGCGAAATAGAGCTCTTGATCACCAAAGATGGAGGATACGAGGTTGGATAGGTCTGAGTCGTTATGGGAATCAGTAACAGGTGATCTGGGTCGTGATTCAGAGGGTTCACTGTGACCGTCTGAGGAAAGATCGACATCAACTGGAGTCTGCCCATGTATAAGCTTACAAAAGAAGGATAAATGGAACGAAACTTGGGACGTACCTGTGCGAGTAGTGTCTCGAGCTTCTTGACCCTCTCCCTCAGTCGTGTGACCTCACTGTAAGATGGATGCAATTAAATTAAGTTGACATATATGATCGTGGGATTTTGACATTAGAGACAACACCTACGTGGTGTCTAGAGTGGGACTAGAAGATTTGAGCTCGCGTCGTTTAGTTGGCTAGATGAAGAGGGTAGATGTAAGCTAGAGGCCACGAAAATAACCACCGACCAAGCACCTTGCCTGTCGTCTGAGTACATGGTATATTGAAGGCGATACAATTGGTGCACTCGTTAGGCATATTGGCCCGGTCGCCTAGTAGTAATCATCACGATGTTGGTTGTTACTATCTACCGGATAGACGAGAACAAAATCGTACATCTGACTGTGAGATGAAGAGTTACAATGAGCTATACAATCATGAATAGAGATCCTGAAACGCACTTTTCCTCTTTCTACATGCATCGCAAGCACCTTGAAGCCGTCTCTTCTTAGACCCACGAACTGGTACCGATGCACTTGTAAGGGTTGGATCCGTGAGATCGAGGGTAGTGGAGGTGGACATCAGGGAGTAATATAAGTTGGAATTGTTTGACCTGACTCTAAATCTTCTGGAGCCAGTGGCGTTACAACCCACGTTTAATCAAAGTTTAGCATGAAACGGCTAGCATGATACAGCCTTCAATGTCTTTGGAGGTTTGCGGGAACGATTCAGTTGTCAAGTGATGATGTATCTATGATGGCTGTGATCACGCGTCACACTTTATGATGATGTATCAATATTTTTCAATTCCAATGAACGAATCAGTGTTTCCACAACACAGGAGAGAGTCTAATTGGACTTAGTACTCATTCAATATCAAGACAAATAAGAAATAAATGAAACTGAAGCAGAGCGTGCTTGGCGAGCGAGTCCAACCATTCGAGCATCGAGCGTGGGAGTCTCATCAAAATTGGCATCAATGCGTCAAATCACGGCACGTGACTCCATCGTCCTACGATGGCTTCTATTCCAGCACAACCGAAATCTAAGCAACTACGAGCCTGTCTCTTGTGCTCTATCATCCAAACCCCAATTGACTTCAGAAAGAACGGCTGTCCCAATTGTGAAGAGATCTTACAGGTATGTCAATTCACACAACACTATCCTTGTTTCTTACACCATGGTGTTTTCTCACTAACTTAGATAAAAGGCTCAGGAGAGCGGGTAACAAGTTGCACTACCACTTCATTCGAGGGAATCATCGCCGTTGTAGACCCAGAGAGATCTTGGGTAGCGAAATGGCAAAGAACATGTATATTTTTCTTTGTATTATTCACAGCACTCAGACGATCTGACTCATTTTGAATTTCTAGCCAAGTACGTCAGGGGCATGTATGCTGTACGCGCCATTGGACGCGTTCCGGAGGACGTCGAATCCGAACTGGACAGTAGAGGAATCAAGTATAGAACAAGAGATGGATCCATGCAAGATTGATGAGCAGCATATATCCTTAGAACTGAGATATTGCATCCTCATCATGTTCAGCTAGGAAGTCTCGACATGGTGCCTTGCTATCCCGCCAAGCATCAGTGTGTTTTTGAGTAGATTGCCCATGGTTTTCAGAACCAATACCAAATGTCCTCACACACATGTCAAGTAATTCGTCCTGTTATAATTCCACAGAACATACGAATAGGCACTTGGCCACACATGTACGGTATTGATGTCACAGTTCTTCGCAGTTCCTCGCTATTCCAGGGTATCCAGCCAGCAGATATCAGATATTTTCATTCCCCGGCGCGACCATATAAAGACACAATATTTACTGCAACAGACTACAGCTTAATGTCATAAAGAAACCCGTGCTACTTCAAACTATATGTACATACTCTAAGTAATGACCCTATCTAGGGGATATCAGTTCGTAAGCGGTCCGCAGACTCCGAAAATAAAATGAGAAGAAACAAAGTTGGGGGAAACAAAGAGGCTTAAGGCAACATTCAAAAAGAGCACGATGAAAGCAAGTGATAGCGCCAGACGGAGGAGGTCAGTGAGAAGCCAAAGAGACTCAAAGAGAACAAGGAAAGCCGCAGAGGAAGGAGGTCAATGAGAAAAAGGAAACACAAGGGTATAGAGATGGGGACGATCCCAATAACGGCGGGGATCATGTCACCTCCAACACACTCGTCTCCAGAATCCTAAAAAAGCTGGGATCCTTACTCTCCTCATTCCATCCTACCACCTGCCTCCAATTCATCTGGTTCGCTTCCTTCTCACCGGCACTACTAAAATCATCCATATCCTCGTCTGAAAGTCCACGGAACATAAGGAAGAGTCGTGTGAACAAGCAAGGGTCAACTGTGACGCTGATATCGATAGCTGAGGCGATTCGACGGGGAGGGAGGAAGCGGTATGCGATGTTTTTGTGAGCGGCGAATGAAGACATGTTGTTGCTGCAGCCCCAAGAGAATTGAAGTCAGTAGAGAGGTGCAGGTAGAGGAAAGGTCGTACTTGATGAATATAGTTTTTGCGTGTAGGGACAAGCCAAGTTGATCCAGAACGTTGGATAAGTGCGGGATGAAGTCCGAGAAGGATAAAGCGAATCCGTTCTTCGGGGAGATATATTCGTTTGGATCTACCATGTTGGAATCGGGCCTGCGTAGACAACACTAAGAGGACTGCGATTGGGACATAAGAAAGTGAAAATTTCTTACATAGCTTCGTAATACAAGGCAGTGGTAGCGATTTCAGTATTGAAATGCTCGATAGCACCTCCAGGGTTAGCTCGAATAAAATACTTGATCTTGTTCTCGGTAATCTGCTCAGCAGGGGGCCAAGTCAGCCCAATCTTCCACATCGGAGAAAACGTGAGAATGATCTCGCATGACTGCTGCTCCGGAGCCAACACACTCAGTTGGCACTTGGCTACAGCTGGTTTGTTAGCGATAGCGAGTTTCGCGAGGGTGCGAGAGTCAAACATGAAGTCCGGGGGAACAGCCGAGCTATCTATCCGCATTCCAGTGAAATCCATCTTATGCGTGTCGCCTGAGTGAACGATATCGAGTTTTCCCCAGAATCCGCCCTGAACCACGGTTCCATCGTCCATGCGGGACATGTCGAACTCATCAGATACTGTCGTTTCAAGAACGAGACTAACCCCTGGTTCCATCTCGAGAGAGAATGTTGCAGGCATTTCCGTGACTGGTATAAGTCTGCGAGAAAGGAGGTGGTGAGGAGATTCAAATAAGAGCAAACTTGGTCAACATACGGTACTCTTCGGAGAGATGAGTTTGTGTCTTGGATAAAAAGGAAATACATGGAATGGGCTCACGAGGGTTCAGCAGGTGGAGGAGGAGCGTCACTGACGATCTCTACACGGAGACCTTGGACACCTATAGTTGCAATCTGATATGATTCCTCGTCGGTGACGTAGATATACCGACCCGTTACAAGACGCTATAGGTCACCCGAGATAAGAACGATTTAGCGCCAAGAAGAACCAAGTAAAACGACGCACTGCGGCATGAAAGGAAACAAATTCGACAGGTACTCTCATAGTGAATATTGCATCTGGGGGTGGTCTCGTCCATTCTTTAGCTATTGCTTCCAGTTCCTGTGTACCAGATAAGTGGGTATGTAGGTTGAGCAGAGATAACGAAGGACGTACAGCATAGGTCGTCGGTAGCTGGAGAAAAATTAGAAATAATCAATCCCAATAGTACAAAATTGGCGTACCATTTTTACTGTTTCGAGATCCTCATAAGCCAGAGTGAGTAGCTTTTGCCTAGCCAAAACATGTACTGGCTCTGGTGGTGGGTTGGGCTTGGAGGACTTGAACCTACCCCAAAAAGAATTTGGAGGGGGAAGCCCGGCGCTGGACGATCTATTAAGTATAGTATACATGAAGAGGGAAGAAGGTGATGAAGCTAAATGAACTTACGCAGGGGAGAGTAACATGAGAGTAAATGGAGAGATGGACGAGCGGCTAAAGGGTGCCTCGTGTTCCAGGTGTGGTGACGGCTAGATAATCAGTGAGTCAGTCAATTGAACAAGCTCTTTGCTATCTTCCTTGATTGATGTTAGTCAGTCCCAGTCCCAGTCAGATTTTATATTGTCTTTCACTAGTAGAACACCGATAATACAGCATTGTAACAGCAATCCGGTCGTGGACTTGGGTTGTCAATGCATGATGGCCAACCTTCACTCAACCTTAAACCACGCCTCGAAGTTGGTTACATATGGTATTTGACTACCGATATCGAATATCAATGCTCCTTGTCCACTGGGACTAGAATGTTCTAGTAGTTTAGAAGTCCTTGCATATCTTATCAGCTAAATTGCTTGAACTCGCCGATAGCTTTTCTTATCGCACCTGCAGTATTTTCTAGTTTGATTGATCGGATCATAATCAGTGTATTCAGTCAATGGCGTCATATTAACCCTCTTCCACCACCTTGCATTGCCCCACCCGATAATCAGTGAGTCAAAATTGAACTAACTCGGTCTCATCAATCTGCTGCTGTGAAACTCGGTATTTTGTATAAGGGACCTAGGGTTTGTATGTACCCTCTTTTTTCCGTTGGATAATTAAGCTTACGTAGTCAATACAGGATCTGAAGGAGAGTCGGAAAGCGAGAGGAACTCAAACTACCCTGATGACCAGAACTCAATATTCGACACTACATATTCTATCTGGTTTATCTCCAACATTGGTTGATTATTTGCAGTGGTCAGTATTAGTCGCTACGTCTTCATAGTCATGAAGCTACGTTGCCTATAGACTATGAATGGCTTCATGAAAAGCAACCCATGGTCGCATCTCACAAGATGTAGATGTAGCATTTGGATATGACAACCTCATGTGCTATTATATCGTGCTTTGCACAGATAAACCCATGGTTGACTAGTTCTCTGCTTGACGGTGTACATCTTCCCCGATTCCCTGGTAAGTTCGATTTGAATATGGAAACTAGAAGAAGTCCTTTAATAGACGACACTGCTGCTTTCAATAAACCTCAGCAGTCAATCCGAGGCGGATAGTGAATCGGGCTGAGCTGAGAACCGGAGAGGCGATGCTTTGGAAGACTGCGCGCTTCCTCCGGCGTTAGACATGATGGTTTGGAGATCTGTCGACGTGAGCATTTGGAACGAGCGTAAAGTGGTCAAAATACCCAAGTAGTGCTTGCTGTGGTCAGAGTTTGTTGACGTAGCGCGAATGTTGAGGGTAGTGACGGATGATCGATATCGATGATGATGTAAGCGTAACACCAGTGCTGCAAACGGCCGAATTGACATCAACACGGTTCAGTGTTTCACAGACAAGCAGGATTGAAGGAATCTTAAATTATAGTAGAAAAAACTAGTGCACGTAGATGGTTACATGCGGTGAGTCTATCGTGAATTTAACTCTGAGGAAAACAGGGAGTATTGGGATATCAAAAGAAAGGGCGAGATGCTTCGAAAGCGACTGGAAATAACAAGTAAGCGTGATTTGGGTGGTACGATTCTCAGGGAGACCCTATTACCTAGGCATCAACCAGGGCAGCTACGAGTCTTCAGGTAATTTTCGATCAAGTGATATTCGGCCATCGATGTGTTGACCAAGGACGTGAATGGATCATCTTGATATCTGCCCACAACAATATTCCCTCTCCAGGCACAGTCTTCTCTATAGTCACGTCCTTGGATTTCCTGGATATTGCTGTTTATCGGAAAGCGCGAACCGTCCTTGCTGGCGACCGGGTAGAAGACTATATATCGAGGACTGGAAAATTGGAGGTTGTCGATCAACTATAAATAAGCGGGTTGGAGGGTGAGACAGGAATGGCAGGCGTATGAATTGAAACGGAAGAATGATCAAGGTTGTTAAAATGAGCAGAGTTGAATGACGTACCATAAATTCCCAAGATCGATTACCGTTTTGTGAGTCAGCGATGTTGTCCATGTAAACTTCTGGATGGGGGAACCATGTAGGACGTGTCTGTTTTGGTACAAACGCGGAGGGATTAAATGGGGTTTTTGTGGGACTGATCATGAGCGGGACAAGAGAAGGAGTTCGTCGACTGTCCCAGGGTAATAAGATTGCGTGGACTTTGGTGATTTGGTTCATCTAAAATACTTGCAAGTTGTATCAGGTTTTCAGTGTGGACAGTAAGAAGAGCAGGCTGGAATGACCTCGACAGTTGGATATATGGTACAGCAATAAAATCAAGGGATGGATGGATAGGACGAGAGAACAGAACACAAGTCACTTTATAGGGTAGCAAAAGAAAGGAAGAAAGAAAACGAGGTGCCTTTGTATGTACAATATTGGAAAGATAATGAGAGCAAAGTCGAACCACCCACTACAACGGCTTACACGTTTCTTTTAAGTTTTCAGAACGCATTTTCCCGTATAGCGATTGTTGAACTGTCTATCCTTTGTATCATCCACCATAATCCCTTCTCCTTCCATATATGGAGCAGTATTGTGGCGCTAGGGGAGACTTTGTGATGACACAAATCGACATCGTGTGGAAGAACCTGGTGGATACTTTCTGTCACCTGTAGCCCCGAACACCTTTCGTTTCCAAATCTTGTTTGTTGTTTATACATTCCATTTTTTCGATGCTTGTTGATTTATTTGTTGAGGAGGAGCCGGGCATGACAAATCCCATGAACAGAAAGAAGAGTTAGACCCAGCTGTCATCAGTAAACAAAAAGATGGAGGCGTAGAATGTGTTAACGATGAATTCTAAATACACCCTTCGATGGCCTCATGGGTCTTG
>CEMT01388184.1:0-37016 GCA_900068985.1 Pterula multifida
TGGACTATGAGGGAGTCTACTGTATATTGGCCTGTATTCCTGGTGTATTCCGGTATCTGTCCGTCGCGACGATGGAGATGTTGGCATTCCTGGATATAGGTTGGTCTGTACATTTCCATGGCTTGGCATTCATTTGTTATCCGTGATATTATTGCTGCATCGTCTCGATAAGGTCATATCGGATGATTTCTGGTGGATGCGACGGTGTAGAATGGTGATGATGATGAGGGAACGGATGTTGATGGTGGATGCAGKAGGAGAAGCCACGAAGTGGCTGTGGCATGTGGTCGATTCCAGGTTCGTGACTAGCGAGGCTCATCATCATGCCTTAAGATTCAAGACCTGTTCGAGTTTTTGTCGTCTTTCGTTCCAATTAATATTATTATGCGGACAAAGTGTTGGTCATAGGTTCAAATTCGTATTGTGAAGATAACGTGTCATCACATACAGCAGTACAAATAGCTGTGAATCCAGATGGTATAAGCACGAAAAAGGATTAGACAGTTTTAAAACCTTGGAAACACGTCAACCATTCTCTGCCATGAACCAATTTTGATGCATCGATCCGTACACTGGGTGTTCCAATAATAGCAGTATTAGATGGTCGGCAAAGGCCAGATCTATATACAGTAGGCACCCAGAAGAGTAGCTCCCTGTCAGGACCAAGCATCCAGCCATTGTTCATGTTAGACTGGTCAGTATAGTGCGAGTATAAATCTGAATAAAAACATATAATAATGGTCAATTACCAGGACATGGCAAGAAAAATATATGGTTTACCAGAGGGAACTCTGGGAGAGTGAGATGCTTGAGCAATTAACATATCAGTGTCCCAGATTGTAATTTCCATACCGAAGCAGCATAAAGCAATTCGCTGTCCGTCAGGAGAATAACAGATCAAGTTTTCTCCCCAGCCATGCCGGGTTGCTAGTCTAACGATCCTTCTGCACAGCTCTGCATCCCAAATTGTCATACTACTATCACGGCCACTTGTGAGGATGTGTTGTCCGTTCGGTGAGTAGCGCACTGAATGGACCCAAGGTACATCTAATACAGAGATCACGATGCCAATCTGTGAGTCCCAGACCCGAATGGTGCCGTCATAAGAGGATGAAACAATTCGATGACCATCTGGGGAGTAACAAAGTGAGGTGACTTCATCTGAGTGGTCCTTCAATGGAGCAACAAGCATGACGCCTGTCTCAGCTTCCCAGATTTGAATGGTGCCTTCTGCTGACCCTGAAACAAATTGTCGTCCATCTGGGCAGTAACAAACTGATTTGATTTCTCCTGTGTGACCCTCTAGTGGGCCAATTATGCAGACACCAATCTCAGCATCCCAGACACGAACTGTCTTGTCATGGGAAGCCGAGAGGATCCGCGTTCCGTCGGGAGAGTAATCGATTCCACTGATAGCCTTACTGTGACCCTGCAATGGGCTAGCGACCTGAGAACACGTCTCTGAGCTCCATATCCTAATGGTGTAATCATCAAGGGCTGAGGCGATGTGTTGTCCATTTGGAGAATAACACACTGAGGTGACGCGTAATAAGGGATGGCACTGCACGGGACCAAGGATGCTGACACCTGTATCAGTGTCCCAGATTTGAATTATTCCATGGTCAGAGCCGGAGACAAGTCGCTGTCCATCTGGGGAGAAGCAAAGTGATCTGGTATAATCTGTGTGACCGTTGGATGGAGTAGCTACTGTTGAAATGGCTTCCACATCCCAGATCCGAATTGTACCATCGTGAGCACCTGAAATAATTCGCAGTCCATCAGGAGAGTAGCAGATCGAGCTGATTGGGCCTGTATGACCCTCGAGCGGACTTCCAATTGCTTCCCCTGTCTCTGCATCGCAAATTCTGATGATGCCGTCCCAAGACCCAAAGACAATTTGTCGTCCATCAGGAGAGTAACACAATGTTGTCGCTCTAGTGCGACGCTTCGGCGTGCAAGCGCTGACTGTCCCCGTCTCTGCATCTCGGATTTGAATGCTGTTGTTAGTATTGCCTGATGCAATTCGCTGCCCATCTGGAGAGTAGAAAACATCACAGAAGACGTTGTCCAGTGCTGGCCAAGAAGAGATGAGCTCTCGAGTATCGGTATCCCAGACTCGAATGAACTCCCGGGAGCATGAGACAATTCGCCGTCCATCGGGAGAGTAACGAGCTGAGTTAACGGTGTGGTTGTCGTGTGTCATTGGACTGCCGATGGTTGCACCTGTCATCCCATCCCAGATTCGAAGGGTGCAATCTTGTGAGGCGGAGAGAATTCTTTGGCCATTTGTAGAGTAGCGGACCGACGTGATTGCCTTTGTGTGACCAGTCAACGGACCAGCAATGCTTGCACCTGTTTCGGCATCCCAGATATGGATTGCACAATCCCAAGATCCTGAGACAATTTTCTGTCCATCTGGAGAGTAGCAAACTGACACAACTCTGTCAGTGTGACCCTCGAGTGGCCCAACAATCGTGGAACCAGTCTCCAATTCCCAAACACAAATAGTGTCATCCCACGACCCGGAAACTATTCTTTGTCCATCTGGAGAGATATCAACTGAAGTGATTACACTATGTCCTGTCAGTACCGACACACAACATTCCCATGATGTTCGTCGATTAGACACTGGGGGAACCACAACTTCTGAAAGCTGGTCAAGGTAATGGCAGATAACGGGGGACTGTGCTGGTCCAAATGCGAATAGAGATACATAAATATGGGGAGTACTGTGTTCCATGCATGCATTGAATGTCGCAAGCAACCTCACGGCATCGTTTGCAAATGACACCAAAAAGTTGTTCCCTTCGCTTTTCTGTTACTAATATTGAGAAACTCGTCAATTCGGATGACGAGTTCGTATGAACTTACCGGGATTCGTCGAGCCAGGCATGACATCGATGCGTTAGCCGTCGTTATAGTCCTTGTTAGGCTCATAACCTCGAGCCAGAATAGAAATCGGGTCTTCAGAAGGTCATTGAATAGGTTCAGAGAAAGGATGGAAATAAGGTTACAAAGCCGTAGGTGATAACCCCAAAATTGACATGAATAGACAAGCGCCACTGGTAGCTCGGCCACCCGCTCGTCAATGACTGGGTCCTTAACTTCGTCATTCGGTAAAAACGACGACTCAAGGCCACAAATATTGAAACGGAGTCCTGCGATCATCGTCCGCAGGGCATCATTCATGGCATAACTGTGGTACACTGCTGTCTCAATGGTGAATTTCCCGGCATCATCACTGGTCAGGTAATCAATGAAGGATTTGTGCATTCGAGGAATAGTAGCGCTATCAATGGTTCTCATGCCAGGAATCAAGACAGGGCGAGTCAGTTGAATGAAGTGCGGGATGTCGAAATCATCAAGCGTGGATTCGAAGAATGATTCGATGGCTCCAAGTGATAATGGTCGTCCAGCGACAACAAGAAATCCAAGGACTCGTTTGATTTTGTCCAGTCGTGTGGCGTCCACTTCTTCATCGATATCGCCCAAGGCTTTGTTTAGCACAAATGTATAGAGGGTATAGAGATTGTTCATACCCTTCCTGCTCACATTCGCAAGTATGGCATCCCGCTTGACTCTTCCATGGGTCTCGATAACCGATAGGATAGAATTGATTGCGGTAGCAGCCCATATGAATAGTCCAGATGCCTGAGCAGACAGGGTGTCTAGTTGGACTCTGCTTGGCCACGACTTCCATTTATCATCGTTCCCAAACATTTCACTAAGCTCTTCCCTCAGCCTGTGCTCGATATAATATCGCACAGAAGCTATAGAATCCTCGGTACGAATCTCGAGCGCTATCTGCGCTATCATCTCCTCACCAAGGTTGGACAGGATATTGTTTTCGTTACGAGTGGTAAGAACCATGCGAATGTTAGAAGGGAGAGATCGAATGATATGTGATAGGTCACGAGCGAATTTTGCTGGTCCTGAGATTTCGTCAATGGCATCGAGAATAACGAGAACAATGCCTCTATGAATACGAATGGGGTCAAGAAATAACTTCTGTGCCTGATCGCGTGTGGTGAGATTGGCCACTGGTGATTGTGTGATAGTGGTATAAATCGACTTTGCGATGGGCTCTGACATTAAGCCCAGCTGATAGGCGACAGTGGGGAACACGTTGGATGGTTTGATGGTCGATTCAACATCACGACGGATGAAATAATGAGCAGTAAGAAGCTCAGGAGGGCAATGAGGAAATTGATTACTTGCTACGGATGCAGCAATAGTCGACTTTCCGCTGCCTGGAACCCCGACAATACACAGACACTGGCGAGATACAGGAAACCACGGCTTCATCGAGCCCTTCTGACCTGAAACCCATGTTCCAATCTGCTTGAGAATATCCTGACGAGTGCCAGGGTAACATAGATCCTTCTGAAGTTTGCCCAACTGAGCGTCAGATGCGATTTGGGATCCCAGCATGTCTCCCTGTCATTAGATGTTTGAGCTCTTGTACCACGATAACCACTCCAAGGACGTACAATCCTACGACAGATATCCACATTCTGATGAACCGGTCCTGATCATTATTGCAATCCTCAATCTATCCGATCTAGCCAATTTCGACAACAGAGCGTACCGTTGTAGTTGTTGATGGTATTCAAGATATTTCCACATCCCACATCCCTTCCTGCGCCTGTCAACAGATGTCTGAATCAACTTCATGTTTCTAGAGAATTGGACTCAACTGATCTGAGCACCACGGAAATTGATGTTTTGACTGGGGTTGTCGCGGATGAAAGAAGAATTCGAAGAAGCCTTGATCTGTTTCTTTGCAGGTGGCATGGCCGTGGTGGTGGACGAGTGGAAGCGCAACCAAGCACAGGATTAATATTCTTTCCCACGAACTGTGCTCGTCACATCAACGTGACTAGGGACAGAGATAGACGGGTGAACAGAACCTATATGCTATCTGGAGTACGAGAGGACAGCAAGTGCTATTAGGAAAACAAATTGCGACTGGAAGCTTCTACACTGTCTCAATACATCAAAAAGGTTCTTTGATATGTAGGCGGTTCTTCCAGTGTTGACTGTCATCGTAACGCTTTTTTATTTATATTATCTGGGACAAGGCATCCCTCTGCGTTATCGAGCGTGTGATATCTTGAATATAAAGTTCTTCTTAAGAGACTATTATCGAGGCTGACCTCGTAATGTGTAAATTTACCAGTGAAATACAAAAAATGCGCCATAAACTCCGTTAGATATATTACTGCCATGTAGCAGGAGAAATTAACAGAGTCAATGAAAGGAATTCGCAGTGTGCAATTAATATTGCTCGTTCATCGATTGCATTCCATCTTCACCCTCAGAGAGCACTCTTCCTCGAGCTGAGTCTACCTCGAAAGTTTAGACCACACTCAAACGGAAGGCTATAGACCTAAGGACACGTACGCATGTATGCCCCTGTTGTATCACATTCCTCAGCCTGAAGTGGTAGCTTTGACTTGTCAAAGCCACAGTCGCCACACATGATGTCTCCTGGTCGTTCTGAATGTCGAAGTCAGTACTAGTGACGGGAGAATAAGAGACATGCAATATACTGTAACTCACCTATGAAACCTCCAGCAGCAGAATGATTTGCGCTGAACCCCATATTCCCAGAAGCAATAGCCCCTCCTCCAGATACTATATACAGAAATATCAGGCAACGCCGTAGAGCTGAACTGCACATGTCTGTTAAAACTGACCGACATGAGCTCCCGTGAGGTCGAAAGTACCATAGCCTTGATTCCCGCAGCCTATGTCCCCGCTGGATGCTAGTCAGGCTCAAATCAGCAAAAGAGTTGTATCATGGAGGGCATGGTATACATATGTGAGCACCGGCAAAGGAGAACTTCAGAGCGGTTCGTGGGGGAGGGGTTTGGATGATTTTCTGCCCCAAAAAAGCCCTGTTAGCGGACGAGGTATCATTATATAGTTGACGGAATACATACAGTGAGCCCGAGCTGCGCCTCTTTGAGTGTGCGTAGCATACCAGCTATCTCGGATGTAGTTCCATCATCATCCCCATTTCCATCCGGGGTATCCGAGAAGAAACTACAGGAACAAAGACACAAGGTTAATGGGGGCTCGTATCGCTTGATTGCTTGTCCGATCACACGAAAGAGGCTGTGTGGTATCAGTGCTTGCGATCGAAGAGAATGGAACATTGGACGTACGAGGCAGCAGTCCTCAGATGCTGCAGCAAGTCCAGGCTGCTGGTCCCGTTGTGGAGCCTGGCGGATACCACAGATGTATCGTTATCCCTTAGCTGGTGGAGGACGGTGCTGATGTTCCATATAATATCTTTGAGCTCAGCAAGGTTAGTTTTGTGAACAGCATCAATCTAGGAATGAACAGAAGAGGATAAACGGGTATCCACGTGGATGGATATGAAATTTACCGTCGGGTTTTCGAGAACTCCTTTCAAGAAAGTGGCATGAACGTTCAATTCGTCCAACGTCAAGCAGAGTGCAGAAAGATGGGGAGAATTTGAGCCCTTTGCGGCGTTGATGATGGCGCGGTTTGTATCGATGATTTCTTCTAGATAATGTACGATCTTGATTGAAACGTTGATAAGCTCTTCTTTTTCGACGCGTTTGTCGTGGCTAGACAATGAGGCGACGATGTTATTGCAGTAAGAAGAAGCGAGATATTGCCAGAGCATCAAATTGAGCGTGGGTTGTTCCGAAAGAAGATGGAATCCAATAAGCACTAGAAAGAGCACAGAGGCCTAAATCAAATGTGAGAAGGTGAACAAATGTTCAATCGCCAAAGCAACCTTTTATAAGAATTTTGGTCTAACGCACAAATAGAGCTTGATTGGACGTTGCTGTTTGAGCATTTGGACACAGCAGCTTAAGTTGGAAATAGGACAGTTGATTGCACCACCACGCGGAAACGGGTAGATGAGGCTATGTCACCAGGGTTACAGCAGAATCTTAGCTATGAATTAACCTTGTGTTCAGATATTTATGAAGCCGCCATTTCCTGCTGAGCTATGTGAACCCTCAATTCCTGAGGATGGTTTAAGAAAGAGTCAGGAGAATGAACTCACAATGTACGCCCACCCTGTATGCAGGTCGTACGATAGTGCTGGCAAAATCCACTTCATGCTACCTCTTGCGAAAGCCTGGGCCCTCGAGGCTTGAGCACCATCGGGCGCTTGTACGGCGCGGCGCAAGATCAATTCCGTTCGCTTCCTTTCTAATTTGCACTTCAATTTTATTGCTGTTGCAGTGCCCCTTCTCCCTTCCTATTGACACCATCGTCAATTCATAGCATATTCGAAATCACACCTGGCGACTACAACTGCTAAACAACTGATGGGGCCAGGATTCGTGGATTCGTGGATTGTTTAATATGTCTGCTAAGTTGCATGAGATTTGACTGCTGGTTGGTGATGGACGCGGTGATCATGATGGGGCGCTAGATGCACGTGACATCAAGGCAACTCTGAGAGACCCGTTAGCTTGTAACAGCTATTTGGGAAAGGTTCCAATATTCATCGGCATTATTTTACTTTCTACGGCTACAATTGCTGTCTTAACTGGCTGTGAAACAATAGCCTGAATTTTTCGTCCTCGTGTTCTATTACCGTAAATGCAACAGGCGTGGAAGAATCACCTAAGTTATGACGAAGGGTTAACAGACAGAATACCAGTTGTAGAGGCAGAGCTTTTGAATAAGCAATGAATGGATTGGCCTAGGGAAAAAAGAGATGCAACAAATGATAAAGATCTGATAAAAATGCGAAATAATGTGTGCCAATAAGGACAATACCCGCGATCGAAATGTTCGGCAATTTATAGGACAACAATTTACTTGTCTCCACGGGCTGTAGACAACCAAGCAGCTGGGAGCCATGCAAAGTACTTCAAGATTATTTTATCTAATAGTTCGTAAGTATCCAAACCAGCAGTAGCTCCATTACAGGGAGTGGTACTGTTGAGAGATGACACACTGTATTGAGAGATGACCAAGTACAGTATCTGCAATTGTACAATTGGCCCAAGGTTCAATGCAACCACAATAGTTCGGAAGACACTTACCCTGGGTAGAGGGCAATTGAATCGAATACAATCTTCTGTCATTAAGCTCTGACGCTGTTGCTTTCGGCCTCCTCCACAGCATTGACTTTCAGTAGCTTCCATTTGGCCGACTCGGAAGTGGAAGACATCGAATGGGGATCACAGAGTCGACGCAAACCTCGATCGTCGGAGCTCAGTACATCGCATACTATATACAATCAGATGACCTTATGACGGGGACAAAGGCAGTTGTCACGGTTTCACAAAGAGTTTGAGCTGGCATGTCAACATAGCAGTTCGAGCGCTGTGATACATTCTCTACCTATTGGTCCAGCTCAATTCCTGAGGCGGGATCAGGCCATAGAGGGAACGGGTTGGATGAATTGACGTTTCCCCGTTACCTTGAAATCCGGATTACTGGGCTATTCGAGATGAGGACTCCGCTTGCGGAAAGTAAAGCTGATGATAGTGTCCAAGAACAGCTTTTTTTTCATTGGCCAAAAAGTAAATATGGTGCTTTCAATAGTATAATGAGCGTAGGTATAATAAGTGTTGCCATGAGAAAGTGGGAGTAGAATAACTGTGCCTGTGCGATATGTGACACAGACGTCATCGGATCCGCCATAAAGCTGTATATCGGGGCTATTCTCCCAGCGAAATACCATAGCAGCTTGATTGACTACTGTAAAAGATAAAATAGTACTGTCCGAAAACAGTGAGAACATGATGACAAGAGGGAAGAACTGTGATCAAACATGAAGGGTTATATCACAAACCTGTTTACAGAGCAGTGATATAACGGATTCCCTGGAAGACTAACATGGCGGTAAGAGGGAAGGAACCGTAATCGGAATCCGGGCCGGTTCATGATGCCATCAGGTTCCACAATGGCACATGGACCAAACGCTCCTCAACACTTGATTAGCCTCACATCCTCATTCTTCTCGAACTTCAATTCTAAGTAACACACCCGAGAAGATACAGATAGGGTCTACAGAGCGCAATGTTGTCACTTACACGTCTACCCACTCACTTCAAGTCCAACATCAGAAGGCTTGCCCAGGGTCAACGGGCACTAAGCTCTTCCACGCCTGTCCATAGCGTGAGCGGTGAGACGTCTCAGCAAGCTCAGAAGCTCCGCAAAACCCAACTGTATGAGTTTCATAAAGAGAATGGTGCTCAAATGGTCGAATTTGCGGGTTGGGATATGCCATTGAGGTACGAGAATGCGACACCAGGTGTGTTTACTATTTAAGTTTTACCTGTGTGTCGTGTTGTACTGAGGGCGTCGTTTTTTGCTTACTTGTAGTGGAAAGTCATCATCATGTTAGAAATAACGCCGGCCTGTTCGACGTTGGGCATATGGTTCAGACCATGTAAGATTTTCTTTTTTACTTAATAAACTCCGCAGACGACCGAGCTGACAATACAAGCAACCTAGGTTCCGTGGCCCAACTACTTCTCAGTTCTTGCAACACATAACACCCTCCTCTCTCGTTGAAAGTGGACTACAGCCTTACCATTCCACGCTGTCTGTTTTCCTCAATCCCACTGGTGGAATCATTGACGATACTGTGATAACCAAACACACCGAGTCGTCGTTCTATGTGGTGTCGAACGCTGGAAGGCGGGACCGTGACTTGCCTTGGTTTGAAGAAAAACTAAAGGAGTGGAATGAAGGTGACGTGGCAAAGAAGGAAGGAGGTGTGACTATGGAAGTTATGGAGGACTGGGGACTGGTTGCGTTGCAAGGTACCAGCTGTTCCTTCTTTAGATTCAGTGTACTGACGAGATCCTTTGGCGTATACAGGACCGAAAGCGGCGGAATGGCTTCAAAAACTCACCACCTATGATCTTAAGAAACTAGTGTTCGGCAAAAGCGCCTATATCTCTATATCCCCACCCTCGTCATCGTCCGCATCGGAACAACACCTCTTGCACGTCGCACGAGGAGGCTATACAGGGGAAGACGGCTTCGAGATTTCCATCCCACCTGCCTCCTCCGTAGCCGTCACCCAGCTACTCCTCTCCGGAGGAAATGTCCAATTAGCTGGATTGGCCGCACGAGATTCATTGAGGCTTGAAGCGGGAATGTGTTTGTTCGGGAACGATTTGGATGAGACTACGTCTCCTGTTGAGGCCGGGTTGAGCTGGGTAATTGGGAAGGAGAGAAAGGTCGAAGGTGCTGGGTTCGTTGGTGAGAGTGAGGTTTTGAGGCAGTTGAAGGAGGGTCCAGTGAGGAGGAGAGTGGGATTGCTTGTAGAGGGTGCACCAGCTCGTCGTATGATCTATTCTCTTTTGGCTATTTGTCATATCATACTGACAATTTCATTCTTAACAGAGGGCGCAAAAATCGTTTCACTTTCTTCTGAGGCCGAGCTGGGCACCGTCACCTCTGGTATACCATCTCCAACCCTAGGCAAAAACATCGCAATGGGGTATATCGATGCCAAAACGAGCGAAGGTCTGCACAAGAAGGGCAGTGAGGTTGGTGTTGTGGTTCGGGGGAAGGTGAGGCAAGCTAAAGTGACTGGAATGCCGTTTGTCAAGACAGGGTATTATCGTGGCTAAATTCATGTAGAGTAGACCTTTGAAGGGGATAGGGTCTGACATCGATGATAGGCTTACTATAGTGATTTCGTGGAAAGCCTTCAACGGCTATTACAGCATTATCGTTCGAGACCTTGATATCCCATTCCACTGTGAATATTAGCACACATATTTGTTCCACACAAGAGGACCATACGGCGAGATGAGTTCTTGGCGTGCCAGGAACTTCTGGAAGTGGTACCACTCCTATATGTGACGTTACTGTACGAGCTTGGTGTTGTTCTCTGAACCTATATATCCTGTCACTTGGCATTTTCTCTTTTGAGTCTCCCGCGTGCTAGCCTCTATTTTATGCAACCTGTACCCGCAGAATAGAAAACGATGTAGAGACTAGTCCTCCATTCTTGAACTCCTAACAATTGACTCGAATTGAGAAACAGCCGTCTGAATTTGTAAACTCGGCCAGACACAATTTATCACAACCAACTGCTACAACCAACTGGATAGGATAGACCGTTCAAGACAGGGACCATCGCGGAATGTTCTCGACGCAGTGTTCTCTTCGTCTGATCCCTCGCCTAACTTCTCCAGCACAACCCTCGAAATTTTTGAGTCATTTTGTGTGTGATCGCTAGCCTCATTCACAGTATGGAGTCAGGGCTGACAATATATTCGGATCTCTTTGGGGCAGGGACTAACCTAGGTGCCAACAATTGGGACTAACCGATGGAGCTGCCAGAACTAAGAGGTTTCGGGCAGGGCATACAGTATCCATCTTTTCAATCGACTGCAGATTTCAAAATCATCACAAGATTTTTGTATTCTGCACCATACGATCTTTTTGCGGCACGCTGCCTACTTATTGCAGCCGATGGTAGCAGCATTCATGTGCATTCTACCTCGGCTTGTTCATGACAACCACAAACATAGTATACAACACTTTTTTTGCTGTGCCACTTTAGAGCATCGAGAAACAATGCCTGTCGTAGAGTGAATTGATCAGCAGTACTAACTTCGACAGGCTGCATGGGCACAGTCTCTGTGGTAGCAATAGATCCAGAATGTATTATAGTCCAACCATATATGTAGAATATAGGAATTGAAAGGCAGTCGAGAGCTCAACGCAGTAGGTACGTGTACTAGGCAAAGAATCACATAGCAACGCATGATTGATTCCCTCATTGGTTGCACATCTGAACCATTCCAGATGGGAGCTCGACTGGAGAATGGCTCCTCAGACCACGCTTCACCAGAGCCCAAACTACTCGTAACAACGTGGACGGAGCGTATAAGACACTGTCAGGTGCGAGGAATTGCCGAACGTGCATCAAAGTCAATGCGAGTTTTGCGTCCTAGTACATAACACGAATGAAGTAAACCCATCATTGATCAACTATAGGTGATATTCCTGAAGATACAGAAAGCTTTACCGTTTGAGATGCAATGATTGCCGTGTTCAAAACTAGCATCGGTAGTTTTGCTTGCTCTAGACTCTCACCCTCCACAGGCCGAGTCGTTGAATAGGTGTAATCTAAGTCGAAAGATCGTCTGTCACCGCGAAGTATATTTCGCTGAGAATATCAGCTACTCACCCATGGCTTTGGTGACTTCCCTTCAAGGAATCATAATTTGATAGAACAATATATTCCAAGTTCTGATGGGACCTACCATGCACTAGTGAAACGTTCGGCAGCAGACTTGAAATAGTGACGGGAGAAAGAAGGCATGAGCGTTCCTTTCTTACAATCTCTGAGCATTCTATTAAGGAGAAGGACACTGGCGGCGACTTTCACGGTTCCTTGCCTAAATCATCGGTTAGCTGAATTTTGGGAGATCCATTATGTTTAGCAAAGGACTGACGCGAAAATTGGATTGAGCTGCATAGTTGCGTCACCTAGAGCAATAAAATTCTGGGGTAAAAGTTTGGATACACGGTGATATTGTACGTTGGAGCAATTAGCTAGATGAATCATTGATCAGGACTCACTACTCGTGTTTTTGCGCCATAGAGATAGCAAAACAGTGTGGGACCTACAGATCTTTGCAGATCGAAACTCAGGATTGGCATTTTCTGCCAGAAGGCGTACAGTTTCTCTGACCCAGTTTGGTATAGGGACTCCTGATTTCACCGTGTCGAGGAATGGCATTATGTCTTCGACCTTCTTAGGTAGTTCTCGGGGACCCCAGGAGCAGACACCAAATACAACTATGGCATATTCCATTGGATGGATAGGTGAAAAGACAGTGGGCAGCTTACCTATGTTTTCTTCCATCTTTGAGATAATGAGTGCGACTTTTTCCACTCGACTATCTGGATAGTACGAATATATACAGGCTGCGCTCTCATACCCACGAGGTATGGGAAGAAGAGGAGCGAGATCATCGCTGACCTGGAAGTGCATAGTCATATATCGCACGTCGGGATAATAAGCAAGACGGGTATTAGAGGGGATAGGAATTCCGGCATTCTTGAGCCACTCGAGACCAAATTGGGAGGCACCAGTTGAATCTTTGAAGGAAGCATGGGATTAATCTCTCATCGTCACTTCAGAATTCTGCTGCCCTGTAACACACCTATCACCAAGTCAAAATTATCGAACTTCAGATCCTTCCCATTGATATCCTTGACATGAACAACCGAAACCTTTGACCCATCTGATGAGAGATCGATAGATTTCACCAAACCATCCACGATGCGCAACCCCCGAGTGGCCTCCGGTGAATCGTTGATAAGCAGCTGGTAAAGAATAGGATCGAGTTGGTGTCTTCGTATGCACATCGTCCTCGGGGCATCTGAGGGGGGTGATAATGGGCTGTAGACTCCATTATAGTGAATATGGAGATTTCCATCCCAAACACTGAGATGATGGAGAGAATAATGTCAGTGGTCCATCAAATACCAATGAGAGGATCGGAGAGTACACAGCGCCCGCCTCCTTCATCTTTTCATCGAATCGGGGCCATAACGTACGCAGTGTCTGAGCGAACAGCGGAACGTATTCTATTAAATTAAGTGGGAAGGGCTGGCATCATGAACCACAATCCAGAGCGTACCATGGACGGAGTAGTATTGCATAATACGCGTCTTTGCTTGGCCAGAAACCACTTTGCTGATCTCTGGATCAATGAGTACCACCTCCTCAAAATGATGAGCACACATTCGTGCCGTCATCAACCCAGAGACTCTTCAGAACATAATTATCAATCAATCAAACCGTGCAATGAATAAAAATCGGCTGGTACTTACCCTCCACCACAGATAACGACCTTTCCCAACCGAGGAGAAGTCCGGGGACTTCTCAGCATAGCAAGATCTTCTTGGGCCCAAAACTTCTTTTTGGGACCAAACAGACTGTACAATACCCAAATCCCAAGTACAGTTGCCGTAATCGTCCAAGTGTACGCATCAAGCTGTTGCAGGATGTAACACAGCAGCGCATTATGTTCAGTCTGCGCAGAGCAGACGTTGAGAAACCAAGACGACACTACCAGAAGGTACTTCATCATCGAACAGCGGGAGGCAAGTAAGTTGGGGTGCTTTGGAACGATACAACTGGACTAGATATTCAATGTCCGCATACTTAACGCCCGAGAAGTAAGGAACATGTCGCAAGACCCTTGGGCGTTAGATTCTGGTTATGATTCGGGCGTTAGTTTACCAGGGAGGACGTCAGAAACGTCAGCAGATTCTCAATCACATCAGATGGCCTGTGGCACCTGTTCCACCAGTCAATCCGAAATATATTATAGTTGAGACTACAGTATGTACGTTTATTATAAGTTAGTAGGGATTGAAAGTTAGTTGATAGCCCAACACGTGTTGTAGGAAAGAGTGAATCGCAGAAATTACTTTATTTGGTGCACATCTGAACCATCCCAGATGAGAGCTCGACTGGAGAATAACTCCTCACACCACGCTTTACCAGAGCCCAAGCCATTCGTAACAACGAAGATGGCGCGTACAAGACCTTATCAGATGTGAAGAATTGGCGAACGTTCGTCATTGTCAAAGCCAGTTGGGCGTCCTGGTTTGTGACACGGATGAGCTAAACCCATTTGTCAACTGGCAAGAAGCTTACCGTTTGTGATGCAGTGATTGCTGCTTTCATGAACATCATCGGCAAGTTAGCTTGCTCTAGGGTCTCACCCGCCGCGGGCCGAGTCGTGGAATAGCTGTAATCTAAAGTTGAAAGATCGCCTGTTACCACGGGGAATACATTTCACTGAGGATATCGACTACTCACCCATGGCTTTGGCGACCTCCCTTCAAGGAATTATAACTTAGCAGAAGCCCATGCCAAATCTTGACGAGACTTACCATGCACTGGTGAAACGGTCGGCAGCAGACTTGAAATAGTCGCGAGAGAAAAAGGGCGTGAGTACTCCTTGCTTGCAAGCTGTCAACATTCTGTTAAGAAGAAGAACCCCGCCGGTGGCTTTCACTGTTCCTTGCCTAAACAATCAGTAAGTAAAGAAATTTGAGAGACCTATATTCTGTTTGACAACGACTGACGCGAAAATTGGATTGAGCTGCATGGTTGCGTCGCCGATAGCAATGAAATTTTCCGGTAAAAGGTCAGTTACGCGATGATATCGGACGTAGGAGCAAGTGGCTAAATTACTCAAGGATCAGTACTTTTGTCTTGTGTTGGGGTAGCAGTACAAAGTGAGGCTTACAAATTTTGGCAGCTCGGAATTCAGGAGTGGTGTTTTCTGCCAACAGGCGTAAAGTTTCCTTGACCCAGTTCGGCATAGGGACCCCCGACCTGATTGAGTGGAAAAATGGCATTATGTCTTCAGCCTTCTTAGGTAGATCTCGGGGACCCCAGGAGCAGATAGCAAAGAGCACTAAGGCGTTTCCAATTAGTCTGATGCAGGAAATTAATACTAACGAATAGAGCTCACTTATGTTCTTTTCCATCTTCGACAAAATAACTGATATACTCTCCACTTTACTATCGGGATAGTACGCGTACATGCAAGATGCATCTGCAAATTCGTATGGTATGGGGAGAAGAGGGACAAGGTCCTCGCCGACCTCAAAGTGAATTGTCATGTAGCGCAAGTCGGGCTGATGGAAAACACGGGTATCGGCGGGGATAGGAACGCCAGCGTTCTTAAGCCACTCGAGTCCATATTGCGAGGCTCCAGTGGAATCTATGAAAGGTGGGGCGTTACTCTTTCATATCCCACTTCCGAATTGCGCTGTACTGTGACATACCTATCACGAGGTCAAAGTTATCGAACCTGAGGTCCTTCCCATCGATATCCTTCACATGAACAGCCGTCACCTTTGACCGATCTGATGAGAGGTCGATAGACTTGACCAAGCCGTCCACGATGCGCAGTCCTTGAGTGGCCTCTGAATCGTTGATCAGCAGCTGGTAAAGAATAGGATCGAGCTGGTGTCTGCGTATGCCCATCGTTTTCGGAGTATCTGAGAGGGGCGAGAAGGGGCTGTAGACTCCATCATAGTGAATATGGAAATTTCCATCCCAGACACTGAAGAAGAAGAATTGTGTTAGTGATCGTTAGATAGGGGGATTTAGGGAGTACGTACACAGCGTCGGCTTCCTTCATCTTTTCATCGAATCGTGGCCACAAAGTACGCAGTGTCTGAGCGAACAGCGGAACGAATTCTGTAGAATCCAAGTGAGACGTTTGGTATTGTTAAGCAGGATACGGAGCATACCATGGACGGAGTAGTACTGCATGATGCGTGTTTTTGCCTGCCCAGCAAGGACTTTGCTGATTTCGGGATCAATGAACACGACCTCCTTGAAGTGTTTCGCACACAATCGTGCCGACATCAATCCAGATATTCTTAAGAAAATAAGTCAATCGTCGCCTGAGAAAAGAAGAGAGACGACAGCTTGTCTAGTGCTTACCCTCCTCCGCAGATAACAACCTTTCCCAACTGAGGAGAGGTCCGGGGAGCTTTCAACAGAGCAAGATCCTCTTTTGCCCAAAATTTCTTTTGGGGACCAAACAAGCCATACGATGCCAATATTCCCATTAAGGCCGCTGCAATTGTCCATGGGTACGCATCGAACTGTTGTAGGATGTAACATAGCAATCCATTGGAGTCGGCGTGGGCAGAGCAGCTGTTGGAGAATAACGACGATAACGCTAGAGTGCGATTCATCTTAAGAGAACAAAGGGTTGGTGAGATGACATTTTGTGAGCGACGCACCTTTATACCAGTGTCAGAAAAGCCACAATCCGCGGTCTATCAGGACGTTGGCCGAGAAGTAAGTGAGCCGGCAAATTGGAACCGCTACCCGACATCACATTGTGGCTGACAGATGTCCCTCAGGAACCTGACACTTATCGATGCCGTAAAAGTCTACGAACTACTAGGCCTAGGAGGAAATTTCTGTAGTGGCTGGTCCCCTAGCAACCTTCCTCAAGCCCCTAGATAGGTAGACTCTAAAGTTCAATGTAAAACCACCAATCATTGTTCCCAAATTCGCGGCTGTATCTTTCTCAAGGAGAGAACGACCTCGGTTGTATGAGTACAAGGACAGAATATAATGCGAACAACACATTTAGACTTATTCAGCGACAACAGATACTGTACTGTACCGTACATCCATGTCGAACAGAATTGAGTGCGCCACTGCCTTGATTACTGCTAGTTGCACCAATCACAACAGAAGTACGGTAGATCCATCCATTCAACATGCCCGAATCTAAACCATCGCCAACCATCCAAGCACGATTTTGTCCTTGATGTTCTTGGCCACTAAAATATATGCATTCACTGATCATAAGATGGTTGCCAGGTTGTTCGGAACAGTCCTCGGCGAATGGGCTTGCTTATGCAGACAATTCTCTCCTAAAAAGGATGTTCTTTCACACCGGTCGCTTGCGTGGGGCGAAGAAAGATGACCCAGCAATATTAAGTGCGAGAATAGGGAAATGATGGTTTCATCTTTCAATAGGACAGCCGATCGATAGATCACCGATCATCGGTCGCTGACTTCGCTTGCGTTGCATGATGTTCTTGCTTACTTGTTGTGCTTGGCGCAGGTAAGGATAGTGAGTAAGCCAAGAATGAACGTAACAGTGAGTAGGGGGATGAGAACAGGACAATGGTTTTGGTAACAGAGTTGGATGAATATGCTGGAAGAGCACACAGTGCGGGAAGTCATCTGACATGGAGTTGATTAGGAGTTGGGACCAAGCCGGCGGCACCAAGATAAGATAAGAAAGGGGATATACTTGAGCTCGAGATTATGTAAGCAATTTGATAAGCTGTGCCGACCTTGCCGTGACGCGTTCATGTGATGTTCCCTTCTCTGGACCTTACCCACGCCACCATGCAGTCCACTTTTCAGTCCACCAATGCGCCGGGCAAACGACCTGAAAATTGTAGCGAAACCAATCCAACATCCAAAAATGCTACAGATGACAAGCTAGCTAGGATAAATGAGCGCCTTTTGCGCAACTTTACTGAGGTAGAAAGCACGGCTTTATTTCTCGCGAATGTGATGGGATATAAGAATGCTACGGAGGCTAGATGTAGCTTGGAGCTCATGGGAGGACTGGAAGGTGTAACATCATATGCAGACTACATTAGGATTGCGAAAGGTGCTGAAGTGAAGGTCGGGGAATCTGAAGGAGCGAGTGGCACAAGGGAGAGAATATCTGAGTTGGAATCGGAGACTGAGCAACTCAAGTGCGTTGGTATTTCAATCTCATATCTCTATTGTCTCATCACGACTGATACCTTGATCCTAGGGCAGCCCTTGCCGAACAAGGAGCATCGTATACCGAGCTTCAATCGGAGAACGCGAGATTACGAGATCTACACACCTCAACCACTGCTGAGATCAGTCGTCTCGAATCATTGTATGCACAAGCAAAAGATGACTATTCTCATCTCGCTGCGACATTCAAGAGCGATCATAAACGGTGGGCGCGTTTTAAGACGTGGCTTCTTCCAGCAGACGAGGAGGAGCTTGACAAGGGCACAAATACAGGGATAAAGAGGCGATCCAAGAAGAGTCGTGGTACAATCGAGGGCACGAAGCATATCAATCAGTTCAGGGATATGAGAGATAAAGGTCGTGTCAGCGATGGTGTTCGTGGTGCTGAAGGTCAGGACGTTCTCTTACACTTTCTCAGTCTCAAGTTCCTTATATTTCTTGTGCTTTCTAGACGCCCTGGTTGACGCTCAAGTTGGTATTACACCTGCAATAGTACCAGTGATGGAGGATGTCCCATTTCCACCGATACCGACCACTCCTCAGCACGCCAAGCGACATGTCTCTACTCCTACGACACTCGTCGCCTCAGAGGATAACTCACTTTCCTCGTCTCTTTTCAAGTGTCGCTCTCCGTTTAAACGCCTAACTGTAAAAAATTCTGTCATCACGTCGAGTCCAAGGTCAGATATGAAAAATTTTCCTTCTGAGATTTCTTACTCAAATATGCCGTTGTAGATCACCATTCAGAACTCCGACACGTCGCCGGACTGGGCAACCACGCAGTGGAAAATCTTCTACAAGTCGTCATGGCAAAGAGAATTCATATTCTCCCAGAAAAGGCGATGATATCTCCCGTAAGTGTTTTAGCTATAATGATTCATAAGGTGCTGATTCTCGTCTAGGAACGCCGACCAAACCCAGTGCTCAGTCGAGAACTGCCCATTCAGAGCAGCCCATTCTTATCCCTTCGTCGGATACGGAAGATGAATCTCAGCCTGCGCGTAAGTCTTCGGTCTTCCTTGGTTTTGATTACTTCCTCACGGCTCATTTTAGTACCGTTGAGTGTCCTCCAAGCCCGATTAAAGCCTTCGCACCCTCTGTCCTCTACCACGCGCAAATCTCCTTTGAAGTCAGTTAAGGATCCAGAACCATCGACATCCCTGCGCTCACCTGCTGTTGACGTTGAAGATGATCGAGACGGGAGTGTTTTTCAGCACAGCTCTCCTGCCAAGGAACGTGCCGAGAGGCTGCTTCAGGACAGGGCACATGACAACCCTGGCGTTCTGGTTCTTCAAGGTCAGAATATGGATACCAGGGCGAGCCCGAAGCGGAGTAGTGATATCGGTAGCTCGCAGACTGATGACGCTGGCGTTAGGAAGCGGAGAAGGGTTGGTTTGGATCAGGAAGCGAATGCCGAGTCGAGGTCTTTGACTTTGGTTGGGACGGCGGATGATTCGGGGAAGGCAAAAGCGACGCAGCATGGTCGTTATGCTCAGTCGTAAGCCTGTTTTCTTCGTTTTTTGCTGTCTTTTGCTCAATCTTGCGGTAGAGCTGGACCCTCCACGATTAACAATGTCTACGCGATTGATCCATCTAAGAATGACGGAGTTGATTATCAGTACGACGACGTAGTTCGTGGGAAACGAGCCAGGCAAAGCTTGGATGCAAAAGACTGCGACGACTGCAGGGCTGTTCGTGCTTTTCCTATCCTCGTTGTCTTGTCTTTTTCTAATTTCTGTCCCTCAGTACTACGAGGCGATTGGCCCTCTACCATCACGGCTCGAGCCTCCACTTTGGGCATCTCCCAAACGTCGTCCACCTGCTTCGCCTTCATCAAGATGCACCCACAAGCGAGCGCAGCACCTTCAATTCTCGTCAAGTACTTCACACGTCCACGATGTACCGCTTGCGCCTACATACCCCGCCAATCGGACTTACAACAAAGACTCTTCGATATCGGCTCATAAGAAAGCTATCTCTCGGCATCGCGCTCAGTGGGATCGGGCTAAAACTCCACCTGGGTATTGGGACATAGGGTTCCCGAATACTCAGGACGTGCTGGGAATTAATGAGAAGGCGAAGGAGATGCATAGAGAGAAGATCCGTGAGGTTGAGAGAAGTGCTGCGAGGGGTGATGGAAAGTGGATTAGAAGGACGTAGTTGTTTGCCTTGCCA
This sequence comes from Pterula multifida, assembly GCA_900068985.1. Taxonomy (NCBI): domain Eukaryota; kingdom Fungi; phylum Basidiomycota; class Agaricomycetes; order Agaricales; family Pterulaceae; genus Pterula; species Pterula multifida. The sequence goes on from CEMT01388184.1 coordinate 20,459, forward strand.
GGCTGTGATTCACTATTGCTACTAGCTCGATAATAGATACAGACTTGATTGTATCATTGTGTCTGAAGACATTCATAGTCGAAAAATGCCGTGCTCAGAGGGTGTTAATGAGATAAAATTTCTTGTCAATATTATTGTTAAAGAGGACAATGATGAGATATCAGATTTGAACATGGATAAAGCATTTTAGAGAAACAATGAAGGGATGTGGGAATGTACGTCGGAGATGAGATGTGCCACGATGAGATTGACCTATGATGAATGGTGGATAAGTGAAAGAGGAGGCAAGAAGCTAGTTGAGATGAAAAGAAGAGAGATAGGCGACAGACAAAGTTCAAAACAAAGCAAAAATGCAAGGACAAGAGAGCGCATGAGACACAATGATACAACAGCATTAATAAACCACTTGCTCTACTTTCATAGCGCGCTGACAGCGCCAGTGGGAGGCGGCGATGAGGCCGAGGATTGCGAGGCAGGAGAGATCGGCGACATCACGCTCTTGCCAGGGAGAGCAGCACTCGGGGGAGCACTCTGAATAGCACTGTCTAGCAATGTCCTAATCTCCCCGATGCACTCGACCAATCTCGTCTGGACTTCCCTCGCGTTCTCCAGCAAAGGTCGAATATTTTCCGGAGTCATAGCGAGTGATAGACCCCTTGATGAAGTTTGGTGTTGCAGGATATGGTGTTGGGTGGAATCGGGTATCACGAGACCCTGAGGCATCGATTTCACTGAAGCAGTTTTGTCGCTCATCGCAGAGAGTAACGGCAGACCTGATGAATCAAGTTTATGAGACGGAAATCGTGGCGATCCTCTCGTCGAGGGCTGTCTTGAGGAAGAGCGAGTAGACGGCCTATTAGGTGGCTGATCAACGTGCTCGTCCACGTTGGAAAGCCGTGGAAGCCGCTGATGATGTTGGAGATGTGATGACCCTCCGCTTGCAGAACCCGATCGAGAGGGCAAACGTTCGTGAAGAGAGGTCTGACTCTGCGTGGCACTGGCCCTGTTGGGAGTACCAGGGACAGCAGCAGATATTGAGCTCTGAGAAGCTATCCTCGAGTTACTCCGTCGAGCATCCAGAGGCGCTTGGATATAAGGTGATCTACCTCTCGAATTTGACGGTCCCCCTCCTCCTCGCCGGACCGTGGCTGTACCGTCTCGAGAGATACCCAGCTCCCTCCCCACAGCATCGTAGTCCACTGGAACCTCAAGCTTATCCCAGTCTTCCTCCTCTCCAGTCGACGAGGATGTAGCTTGACTATACCCACCAGCATGTTCACCGATCGACTCTCCAACACTACTTGAAGACGTTTCTCCACTGGGAACCCGACTATTTGAGGAATCGGATTTCCGGCTTTTACCGATTCTGAAGATCGAGGCAATCGAAGGTCTTCGTGGAGAAGGCTTCGCGCTACTGAGGGAGGTGGAGTGGTAAGGAGAGACAGGTCGTCCTTGATTCGATCGAATACTGTCCGGTTCCGTACTGGTCTTAGCCCTCCTGCGCCCAGCATGTTGCTTTGGTTGCTGCTGTTGAGACGGTGGCCTTGGATGTGGATCCTTAGGCGGCTGCTGGTGGCTGCTGGAACTCTCCGCACTCAATGATGTCGTAGAGATCACATACGGGAGTGCACCACTCTGCGGAGGCGGAGGCGTCGCCATCGAGGATCCCGAGACGGAACCTGAGTATCCCTGAGAGACTCCATCCCACGTGGTGGTACCTTTCTTCAGCGCCCTCAACATATCCCGTATTCCACTCATCCCCATTCGACTCGATCGTCTCTTCTTCCCAGGCGAAGCGGCAATATCTTCACGGCTCATGAAGGCCGCACCGTTGGGTATGGGTACAGGACGGAGATGACGTTCGTACTTGTTGCCTGAACTGGATCGGTCCGCCCCACCTTCTTCAGAAGGAAGAGTGATTGTGCTGTCGCCCCATCTCCAGTCGCGATTGACCGAGCCAGAGGGAAAGGGAGGAGTACGACCTTCCTCGGGGATATCCTCCCCAAGATTGCGATTCCAGTTAGCAGGAACAAGCGGAGACGACGCGATCGGATCGAGTTTAGGTGAGTTGAGCATCTCCTTGAGAAGTAGGAGCTGTCGCTGACTGAGATCATTCCGCCCTGTCGATGCTCTCCACTGCGCAGTGGGATTTGCACCAGGAGGCGGAACAGGTCCAGTTGAGGACGGTGGACTAATCATGGATAGTGGAGTGACAGGTCGACTGGGATCTTCTCCAGAAAGTGTAATAGCTCGCTCCCTCCCATGCTTTTTCCACTCCGATTCGTTCATCGATGTTGGAGGAGAAGGAAGCATCGTGTTAGATGACATGAGAGGCTCGGACTGACTCGACGCCGGGGGAGCAGAACTCGGAGGATCGGGGACAGCGCCTGCACCGAGCTCGACAAGGAGTTCCGCGCATTCCCAGGATATGCGGTACTTGGAGTTGATAGTATAGAACGCCGACGCGAGATGCTTGTAGGCTTCTTGAGCCGCTTGTTGCTGTTGGGGTGGAGAACTAGGATTGGTGTTGGAACGAGCACGCTTAAAAATGTTTGGGGAGATGGAACGGGCAATGGGTTGAACAGGGCGAGCTTGCGCTTGAGCCACTTGGTGGTGATGTGCGTCGAGGATGGAATGGACTTGCATGACGAGTTCGTCATGTGTTCGCTGAAGCTCTTTCAATTCTGCCGGCGACGCAAGGTTAGCTCGGACAAACAATATAGATATAAAAAACGGAAGAACTCACGTCCAACATTCGCAGCGAACTCTTTCACCATAATCAAGTCCCTCCTCAACCCAGATTGCGCCTGCGTGATTCTCGCAGGAATCTTCAAATCACCCAACGAATTTCTCCTCATCGCTCCGCTCCCCGCACCAGCACCAGGGCTGAGTCCTACACCAGCACCAGGGCCACCAGGCCCACTCTGTCCAGCCACATTCGGAGCTATAGTCGAACGGCCAAGGGAGGCCGTTTGTGGTGACGTCTTGATGGCAGCTAAAGGGAGAGGTGGAAGAGCAGGTGCAGTCGTACTATTTCCAGCACCAGAACGCGAGCTCGTATGATGGGAAGAGGAGGTACGACCGATAGTAGAAGCGGGAGTTTGAAGCTGGATAGGAGGCAAAAGCGTGGATTGGCTTTCACCCTTATGATTCGACTCCATCGTCGTCCGATGAGCGTCTGATTCCGATTCTGGCGCTTTGGCTTTGCTGGACAGATGAGGATCAGCAAGAGGTGGAGGTGAGTCGGATCGTCCTCGGCTGTCTGTGCTGGTGCGTGATTGGGATGTGGATGGGGCAATGGCTCGAGCTCGGTCTGAGACCGAGACGCTGCTTTTCGTACGCTTGTGTGTGCTGGGACGACGTGGACCGCCTAAAGATATTCGTCGGACAGAGCCCATGAAACCGCGTGAGCCCTCATCTGAAGGATCTGAGAAATACTTGGTTGAGAAAACCAAAGACTCGAGTAAAAGAAAGATCCATACCTCGACTCTTCGACCCGTGATTCGCATTCGAAGACGAAGACTGCGAGGGAGTCCTCCCCAACCCACTATACGACTTGTTGCCCTTCGCCTGTACCTCCTGTCCCAGCGCCTTACCCTCCGCACTCCCATCCGCCGAATCTCCCGGCTCATCATCGTCGTATCCCATCTCAGGCCTAATCGACCGCCGAATCTGCACGAACCCAAAGCTCTTCCTCTTCACCAACTTGCTCGGCACTTCAGAGCCTACTTTGTCCTTCTCTTGCTGCTGCTGCTGCTGGGAACGCTCGAGACTGGACTGGTGCCGAAGTGAGCTTGAAGGGCTCGAGAAGACTAAGCTGGATCGACTCTGCGTTGTGTGTTTTTGTGGATGAAGACGGTGAGACGGCTGTGATTGCGCTTGTAACTGTGATTGGGCGACACCACCACCACTGCGAAAAAACCAATTCGAGCCGCCGCTAGAACCACCAGAATGAGGAAGCGACGATGATTTCTTAGTCGGTGAGCTCTGATAGTTCGACGAGAGCGAGCTCGTAGGACGTGGTGTCGTTTCCAAGTCGTTCTGCAGAGGGTGAGATGGAGGAGGTGACTCTTTAACACCGACTTCAGAAGGCGTCGTGCTAGCCCGTTTCCGGCGCACGCCCCATTTCTTGACTGAGCCTATACGCTGGAGAAGAGGAGTTTTAGAGAGCGGGGAAAGAGGTGGTGGAGAAGGACATGATTGTCTGGGAGGCGATGAGAAGTCTTCGCGGGGTAGAGAGCTTGATTCTCCGGGTTCTGGAGAATGGGGAGGTGAGATTTCTTTAGGGTCTGACTCTGTGGGTAGCACGAAGGGAGCTGGAGCATAGTAATCGTCGTCCTCTGCGACGTTTGTCATCTCGAAAATTCCGTCCTCGACACGCGGCGGACGGCTTTTCTTCCTCAGCCTCCGCCGGCGCTCTCGATCTCTGTTTACTTTGTGAAGAGGAGGGCTGGGAGGCAAGTTAGCCAAGCCTCTGCCACCGCTAGCAGACGATGTACGTGATGTAGTTGGGTAGAGGGCAAGGTGGGTGAGTGAATTGGATGAGTATGCTGCGATGGAGTTGCGGGGTGATATCGAGGGTTGTGGAACGGAGAACACGGAGGTGGTGGGAGAGCGAGGGAAGGGCTGTATGGTGTTGTTGTATGGTGGGATGAATACAGGGAGAGACGGTGGTGTTCTGCTCTCTCGACTGACCATAGATCGTCTAGACCGTGCAGTCACGGTCTTGTCTTCCTCTCTATCGTCTATATCGAAATCCTTATCGTCCTCATCTTCATCGTCGGAAGAGTAAGGGTCCCGTCGGTTTACAGTCCTCTTAGAGGCAGGAGAGGAATGATGGGACTGGAACTCCTCATCCCAGTTCTCGACATGAGATACGTTGGATGTGGTTCGAGTTGGAGATCGGATGGAGGCTGGAGTATGTGAAACGCGTGTACCAGCATGGTGATATGATTGTCGTGGTGAATTAGTTCCGTCTTCGAAATCGTCGTCCCAGTTTTCTGTCACCATAGCTGCGTACGGCCTGCTATTTCGTAGTTTATTGTTGGGCGTAGAAGGACCAGGCAAGTCAGCGTCAAAGGACGACGTCTCTTCCTCTATCCAACTTTCACGTAGATGAGGCGGCGGCGGTCCTGCACTGGTTGATGTTGTCATGTGTAAAGTCGTAGTCATTGGTGAAGCCGTCGTGGAGGTCGTTGTCGTTGTTGTCGTCGGCTTCTCTCTGTTGGAGATCGCAGGCTGCCGGAGACGATGGGATTGGTCGTTACCTCGCTCGTCGTTGTTCATAAAGATAACTAGAGACAGATATATGTAAGTTGAGACATGTTCATTGAGTTGGACAGCAACGTTGCATGCCACGATGCACGTCGGGATCAGCGGGGTTAACGTACACTTAAGCAAATGTCAACTCTTCTGGGGTTCTAGACGTGTAAATCAGGAGTTGTAGTCATCGTTTGAGATGACGAGGACGTGCCTTTGGTGATCATTCAGGACGTTGAGGAACGGGCAAAAGCAAAGATGATGAAGGAAGAACAAGGACCTGCAAAAGATTTACTGTCCAAATGAGGAATAGGGGCGTCTTTCGCTTTGGAAACGAGGTTCCTGACAGTTTTTATTTAAAAAGTAGTACAGAATTTGAAGAAAATCTAGAATTTGGTCCGAAAATTGATCAAATTGGGACGACGCGTCACCGGACTGAGAATACCCATCACGCGTCTGCTTCAGCCAACGTTGTCCAATTACTTTGATCACTGTTTATCATATTCTCCGTCTTATCTGTCTGTGGAATACTCAACAAAGTATGGAGTGCTCGTTTGCTTTGATAGGGAAAGACTATGTTATAGTAGCAGCGGATACAACCGCCGCACGGTCAATCGTGAAGATGAAGACAGACGAGGACAAAATCGCGACTCTTTCGCCTCATCTTCTTATGGCTTACTCTGGTGAACCAGGTGTGTTTGGTTTCTCTGTTTATGATAATGTTTACTGACTAAATAATAATAATAATACTTATCTAGGCGACACCGTCCAGTTCGCAGAATACATCACACGTAACATCCGTCTCTACCAAATCCGCAACAACTATCCACTCAGACCAGCATCAGCCACAGCCTGGATCCGTCGTGCACTCGCTAAATCTATCAGATCTCATAATCCTTACGCTGTCAATCTGCTCATCGGTGGTTACGATACAGAGGAAGAGAAACCCAAGTTGTTCTGGGCCGACTATCTGGGGACGTTGACAGAGATCCCGTTTGGGGCTCATGGGTACGGAAGCTATTTCGCGTTAAGTTTGTTAGATAGGTGAGTGTGTGTGCATACTCGAGGTTTCACCGGGATTTTGTGCTGATAGGTTGGTCGTGTAGGTATCATAACCCTGAGGGTAGCCTGGAGGAAGGAATCGAGACGCTGAAGAGGTGTCTAGACGAGGTATCGAAGCGTCTCGTTGTTGCTCCAGGGAAGTACAAAGTCAAAGTGGTAGACAAAGACGGCATCCGAGAGATTGAAATCTAGCCTTACTATTGTTCTTTCTATGTTTCGCGTATTCTCTCCGCAATGTAAGACTCTGACTCCCACTTGGGCGTCCTTGCCTTCTAGCGTATCTGAGCCAGCATTGAGACACTGTCTATATTACTCAAAAATCATTTGCTTTCGCAATTTACGTGTCAAGTTCCCAACCTATCTTGTCTGCTACCGTACTGTGTCCTCCAACGAACGCTATTCACTGACGTAAGCGACACCCATCTCATGTCCAAACATCCACCATCATCCCAAGCATCGCTACCTCCTCGCTCCCTGTCCTCATACCCATTTCACCAAAAACACCAAACACGATGGTCCGACAACGACCAATACTCACATATAAATAACTCAATCTACTACCACCTCTTCGATTCTATCATCAACACCTATCTCATCCGGCACTGCAATTTGGTCCCGGAAAAGTCAGAGAAGATCGGATTGGTGGTACAGTCGTACTGTGAAGTAAATCTGATATCATTCTGTTCGAAGAAGTTCTAGTGGAAGCTCATGTTGGGATTCTCTCCTCAATAACAGTTCTTCTCGCCGCTCTCGTTCCCCCAGTCTCTCATCCTCGGCTTACGAGTAATGAAACTCGGTAGATCATCCGTCACCTACGAAGTAGGCGTCTTCACCGATCAAGATGATTTTCGTACACCCCACGACACGTCTTTGTTGAAGCCCACAGCAGTGGGCGGTTACACACATGTGTTTGTCGATAGCGAGAGCAGGAAGAGCGTCGAGATGCCGGGAGAGGTAAGGGCTGGGCTCGAATTGTTGTTGGTAGATCGTGGAGCCACAAAGCTCTGAGATTGTGTACCGTAGTGGTGATTGTAGGTATATATATAGCCGGCTTTGAGTTGATCACTGTGCAACGGCGTGGTTGTGGAAACAAGTAAGACGAGTGCAGTAATACAATAGTCCGCCGCCAGCCAGATCCAGGGCAGTAACTCCTGGGAATATAGAAGGTACAGCATGGGAGGTGGTACTACAGTTCCGATGTAACACTTTGCAATCTGCCGCCAAGAGTCTGGGTTTCTCAAGCAAACACAACAAATTTCATCACAAAACAGTGATATTTGATTACGCTCACACTTTTGAGCTATGATTTTGTGATTCAGTGTGAGATTTCCTAGGAAGAGAGATGGATATAATAGTGCTGTCTATTCTTTCATTTACGGACTAAATAATGTCAACTTGAAAAGTCCTTAATCACAATCTTCAATTCTCGAGGGAGGTTTTGCGAAAAGATAAAAATTCCAATAGGAGAAAGACGGTCACAAGCAAAGATGGCTCTAGCTCAGATCTCAGAACTTTTACTAACTTTTATCTATATTACTTCGGGATCGGAACGGCAATGTGTATATACACACGAATATGCAATCACTACCCAATATTGTGCACACGCGAGGGAACGACTCTCACTCAGCTTGCATATGTGGCACATAAAATACGAATCACCACCACAATCTCAACGTCTAAGTCCGTCATTTGACTTTCGGGTCCCACAAGAATAGTACCTCTGGAAAATAAACGCGAAAGATCTCAACACATACATCTATACATAATATATCCAAAAGAGAAACTTACATCTTCCTAGCTAAGGCAAAGAGAAAAAGAGTCCCAAAGCAAAAAGTAAAAGAAGAACAGGAAAGAAGCCAACCAATCCACGGCTGCACAACAAGGGATAACGAATGGGAACGCAAGGGAGAGGAGCTATGAGGGGTATATAGGATTAAACAAGTAATATGAATATGAAAAGGTGGGACAGAAGGAGAGGAGATAACCAGCAGGGAGGAACAGGAATGACAAGTGGAAAAAAAAGAAACGGAACAGACAGATGATGTATATGTAGGTAAGGAGAATGTGAAATGAGGAGTTACAAGTGGATGGAATGAGTGTAGATTTTGTACAGGGAAGACAAGTGAAACGACAGCAAAGAAAACGGGAAAAAAAGAAAGGAGGCACTGACAGAATATAAATCTAGCAAATCGTCTCAACACACCTTCCCTGCCTCGGCCTTCACAACTCCCCTCCCTGCACTTCCACTACTATTCTTATAGGTCATCCCCGTCCCAATCCTCGGTCTCACGATCCCACTCTGTCCACCCACCCCAGGTACCCTCGAAGGCGTCGAAGTATACATGCTCGGAGAAACCGGTGAATTCATCGAGTCACTGGCACCGGACACTGTTCTTGAAAACGTCGATGACCTCGACGACGAACGCGACGGAGTGTACACGGATGAAGCAATGGATGGTCGACGTAGACCGATACCGCTACCAGGACCTGTGGATTTTGAGAGGGATGGACGGCTACTGGAAGTAGATGGACGACCAGGAGTCATCGGCAGTGCGAAGGTGGATGACGGAGATGTGACGACAGGAGATGTCTCTGCTGATCTGACACCTGGCACTGGTACTGCTGGACGATCACCAGCAGAGGCTGTGGAGGAACGTTGAGAGAGAGACTGCGATAGGGGAAGCTTGAGAGGACGAGGCAAAGATGCTCTTGGTGCTGGAAGGGATGACGTAGATGTACGGGGAGCTGTTATGGAGGTAGAGGTAGTTGTTGCACCGTTGTCAATAGATGAAGATGGTTTAACCAGTGATGTTGCTCTAGGTCTTGCACCAGCTATACGAGATCCTGGAGCTGATCTCTTGAGTTCTCGAAGGGACGCGGCCTTAGCAAGGTCAGTAGGAGGTAACGGAGGGAGGGTCTTGTCCCTCTTCAGCGTGACCGTTGTGATGAGCGACAAATCGTCGTCCATCTCATCGCCAGCTCTCGAAGGTGGGGGAAGCGGAGAGCTCGGAAGCGGAGACGCAAGACCCGATGACGAGCTAGCAGAAGAGAAAGTCGACTCTGTCCTCTGCACCAAATCAGAAGCCTCCTTTGCTTTTGAACCCCTCCATGAAGTTGGGGGCATCGACTTGACATACGATCTCACTCCTTCACACTCTGCCCACTCTTCCTCAGTCTCCAACAACGTGTCTCTACTCATTGATCTCGGGAATGGCTGCAGCGAACTCTGACTGGAGCTCCTGGACATAGAGGCGACACCATGGAAAGAAGACGTAGAAGCGGAGAAAGATCGACTACTCCGGAGTGAATGTGATGTCGTGACGCTGTATGCACGAGATGAACTGGGAGAAAGAGATCCACGACTGGCAGAAGATGAGAGTTTGAGAGATGAGATTCGACGAGTAAGCTCTGAAGGAGCGTCTTCGTCTTCGGAGTCGCTCCACCCAAGGCCAGTGGTAAGCCCGATACCACCGCGCAGTGTTCTTCCATCTCGGTGACGCGTCCGGCGCTGGGGAGTGTCTCGAGCGTCTTTCAAAGGGCCACTCTTCGTGCCGTCTACAAAGGATTACATAAGTGTCGGCACGGAAAAAAATGATGGCGAAAGGGAAAAAATGATGCAAGAGAAAAAAAAAAAAAGATGGCAAAAGGTAACCGAGACTTACTCGTCATGATGCTGACAATACTCTGTGGGCGCGAACTGGCTTCTGGCAACAGCTTTGAGTTGGGTGATAAGACCCCATCCTTGAGAAGAATATGCCTACAGTCCATACCATCAGATACCCTGGGAACAGAATAAGAGAACAGAAGACATACGAGTAAGGTGTGTGAAGATCAAGATCTGAGGAATCAGAGTCATTCCCATTCCCATCCTCAGCTCTAACATACCCATCCAAAAACCCATCCACATCCCATGCACTATCCCTCGCCCTAGACGGTGGCATCTCACTTGCCGCACTCCACCGATTCCTTGATGCCACCACCGCCGGGGACATCATCCTTAACATATGACTCGTATCACTAACAGTCCTCTTGGGTCCGATACGAGGCCGCGGCGTCCTCTGCATGATGGCACTAATATCAGGCGAAGGAGCACGATCAGATTGATGGTCGTCGTCTTTATTGTTTTTGGTGTGGAGCGAGTCCGAATTAGGCTGACGTGACGACAGACGTTGTTTGTGAGCCGTAGTACGAGAACGAGACGCTCGTTTTTCGAGATGGACTTGCAATGCATGTTGAGCTGCAGCTAACTCGGCTTCTGCAGTGCCAGCATTGACACAGACGTCGTCTTCGTCGGGGTCGGGAAGGTCATCCATTGAAATAGAAGAGATAGAATCGTTGGGGTCTGGGTTGGTTGAGGACGATGAAGAGGAAGAGGAAATAAGTGCAGGGAGGTTGATAGTGAATTCCTGTTCGTCCATAGGAGGTGAAGGAGGAGGAACATCAAAATCAGTGCTCGCAGGCGGTAAGGCCGGTGAAACGGCGTCATCTGAAATGATGCCTTCATACGCTAAGGACACGTCGTCCTCGTCTCCATAATGGAACTCCTGCTCGTGTTCCTCCTTGACATTGAGCGCAACAAGAGAATCTGCCGGAGAAAAATCATCCTTTGGCATGGGCGAAGCGAGAGCCACGGATCTGGCAGAATAAAAGGACTCGCGGCTGCCTCTAGAGCTGATAATTGAAATTCTGTCGATATTGTATTTAGACCCGTGTCTTGTCGACAACAATACCAAAGATTCATGGTCTGTGATGGGTGAAGGGCCTGGAACGGGGGGAAGGGGCTGTGACGGTGGTCTACTTAAAGGTGGTAGTAGTGGAGGATATTGTTGTTGTTGTGAGCCAGGTTTATTGACAGGAGAAGGAGGGATGTGAGTGGGCGGTGCAGGAAAAGACTCGATAATAAAGGGAACGTCGACGGTGAACGAGCTTCTTGAGGCGAACATGGCGTTTGCTCGTCGTTTTCACCGTCGTCAAAGAGTCGTCCTCACCGTCCGTTGGAACTCCAAGAAGGAGGCACGTGCTTCTGCTTCCAAACGACCCTTATACACTTTCACCTCCGTCACCTGAGCGTCAATTGTTCGTATCTCGTGGTTTAGGCTACAAACAACGTTTTCAAGTCTTCTTCCTGTCTTGTTCTGCCTTTTATTTGATTGTTACCCCGGACATTTACTGTGATAGGAAATTTGGGAACAATTTGATTTGTTTCAGACTTTGCATTCACACCCAACGATGTTGGCCACTCATGTACAAGCTAAATTGACGCTGAGTTACTACTCTATCTGGGCCTTATTCACGCTTCTATCTGTCCTGTTGGGTGCCACCACCAGGAACAGCCTCTTAAGACTCATAACCAGGAACACCGCATCTTTGCTTCGCTAAAACAGGTTAAATACCACTCTGAACGCGCTACTTCTATCTGCAATATCGCCTATTGGGTCTTGGGATTCCTCTTGGCACCATTTCTGTTCTAACTTCTATGACCACCTTTTTGGCTAAAATGGATTGTTGGTTGTGTTGCCGACAATGCTTAATCGTCAGAAACGGTTGTGTTATCCTCCTATATGATAATGTATTTCTTGGGAGACTACCGAGTCAGTTATCTATCTCTGAACCTGAATCCGGTCGTTTAGATCCTTATGTTATCATGCATCTCTTCTATTCGCTCATACTGTGCATCATTCAAGGTTCGGAACCCCATCCAGTTGATACACTATCTACATTCTAAACATAATGAATTCCCACGACATAAATCCAGTGCCCCTTGAACTCGTGACTCGTCTTCTTGATCTACTGCTTGGAACGCACACACATATCTATATTGCCCCCAACTGAGAGCGAGCCCGGTTTTATCAATGACGGCGTAGTACGTGTTCCATAAACCCCGCTATTGTTTGTGCCACCAAGTCTGCACGTCAAACCGGTTCCGAGTCGCGAAGGGGCACCCTTTTCTTTTCTCCTGACCCTCTCAATATAATACGACATTTTATTGCTGCCTATTCGACTAACCATTGTCATCTTAGCTCACATCCGTCATGATTTTCTGATTCGCAATGTTCGTTCTCCTTCAATCTGGGTAACGATGATGTCACTTTCCGTTATCCGACGAAACATGTCAAGCATGCTGGTACGAGTCAGGGATTCCCTTGTTCCTCGTTCTTCATCAGAGGCTGCTGCGTTGCCTCTCCCTAATGCCATCGCGGCTAATTGTTTCCCCTCATCACTGGGGCATCTCAGTCTTCACACAAGTGCAGGGTGTGTTGTGGAGCATCATACATCATGATCAAGAGCGGCTCACCATTGGTGAGCTTTCACCTCATCTAGGCTAGCCTCTTTGAAGTTTCCTGGACATCGTTGAGAACAGTCTCTCAAAGCGACCATTGTCTTCCATCGAAGTCAATGAGTCAGTTAATGAGAGCAAGAAAGGCATGCAACATAGCCTTCTTCCATGTATCGCTGACGACTTTTCATTTCCCAGTCCCACTCAGATTCCTTCCCACACTCCCGCTACCGTGGCAAGGCGTTAAAATTTCCATCTCACAGAACGCCGCTTGGGGAGATCGGATCACTTTGTTGCACTCATCTTATCTCATCAACCATTATTCATGCGTCTGATCGTGCGCTGGTATGAAGTTGTCGTGGTTGCCTGTTAATGGTCCATAGTGAGCGGATGTTCTACCTATCGCCTAGATTTACCAAAATGCTGGTTGACCTATGCACCGGTGTTTGTTGAATGCACACGAGTATTCAGAGAACGATGACAATATTACTCTCATCATCGTTTCCATCCCATCCATACGTGTAGAAATTTAATGTATCAAGTGAGGGCGTGGAGGCGAACTTACACTCATTAAACATCATTATCTACCAATCGAAATAGCTATCAACCTCGTGTTGGCCTTCTCCGGAGGTACATCCCTACTTGATGTATATCTAGCGCCTTTCAGCATAGAGGCGAGACAGTACGCTTGGAAGACATACTGTAACTGACGGTCGCTCCGCTACAACAACTTGCTTGCATGGAAGTCCTCTCTGGCGCTGGAAACCTCGGAAAAAGAGCAGGTGGCCTTAGTGCCTGCTGCTGCCAGTGAACTTATGTACTCCTAGTACCAACTCGAGTCTCAGGAACCCAGGAGAATGTCACAACGGGGGGCTCAGAAACGTCAAATGTCACCAGCTCGTTACAATTTCCTTCGCACATCAATTTAACCAAGATTGTTTCGGGTTATGAAACGGTTTAAGGTGAAGCCGGAGCAGTGTGAACGCGTTTTGTTCTCCTAACAATCAGAGGCGACTGCAGTTTGTGATACTCGCACGCTGTCTGGATATGTTCGACATAATGTGATCCAGATTGTTGCTGTGCGAGATATATATCATGGTAAAATCGGGAGCTACATGTGTTGGGAGATACAGTGGGTTTACATAATATTTGCAGATCATAGCTGCGCAGTAAATTCCAAAAGACTGGGTGGTCTACGGCAAGTAGGGATTGATTCAAAGAGGACTAACAGACGGAAGTTTCCTGTATTTGTTCGACGGTATCAGATACACAGACTCTCATCCATAGAAAGCGCCTCACGTACATGGAATTCCGGGAGGGCCAGGTAACACGACTTGATGTCTAACAGCAGCAGGGAATAGGTATAATCCAACACCTTGATCCATCCTATGAACCCACAGCATAGCATACTATGTCAGCTCTTCTACGAATACCCAAAAATCGGGATGGACTGACTGGACAGGGAATCCACCCTCCTCTGATCCTTTCCACCGGAACCTGCTTTCGCTCTCCTTGTGGTGAAATTTGCATAGACGTTGCGGCCAGTGGCTGAGAAGAAACAATCTCTGCTCCATTCGAGCCTGAGTCAAAATAAGCCTTGGGAGGGTATGAGAGTGTAGCAGAATCGGACATGATGGTTTGGTATGGAGTTATGTCGGAGTTGCAACAGCATAAGAACTTAGATAATATAGTATGACCAAGGAGTGACGTCACATAGTAACAGCATTTATATGCTCACTATTTTCACAGGCGTAATCCAGATGGATGGGGTCTTTTTTGCGTTGAATTTGGGACAAGGAAAAAATGACAAGGAGCAGTAGAAATTGGCGGCAGGTCTGACACCTTGGCTGGTACTAGTGGTAGTCAGTAGTACTAGTAGTCCGAGTGGCTATGGGTGGAAGAAATCATGCCACCATCATGTGACCGTGTTTTTCTTCAAAGCCCATCCTCCACCTTGTGGCTTGCTGCAGCACTTCAGTAGCGCTTCCAGACGGCCTTGCACCTCACCTATATCCAAGAACATCTTTCATGAAGCTCTACGTCGAACCATGCTCTGTCTGTATCCTAATTGACGGTGTGGAACAAGAGTGCTACGATGTCAAGTACTCAGAGGATGGCAAGACTGTTTCATGTTGGATTGCGTCTGAGGCTGGCAAGGTCAGCCTATCCTTGTGAGATAAGTGGGTACGCTTTGATGTTTATTAGGAATTTTCTATCTGGTGCTCCATGGCAAAGGACCAACCGACGAATGACCAACCCACTTTCCATTTATATCTGGACGGTGTCTATGCTAGGGGCTTAGTACCTAAATGGCCAGCACCCAACCCACCAATGGGTCCATCAACATGCACAATATCTACTGTTCCAACTTCAGCTACAACAGAAAACAAGCTGGTTTTTTCGACTGTAGAACTTACTGGTAACTAATTCATTGTAGTATTGTTTTTGCGTTCGGTGATTCTTTTCTTAGACGATGATCAGTACCTGGCGGAACCTGACAAGGAAGCCAACACGATTAAGCTGCTTGCAAGACATCTTACTGTGACAGGAACCCGTAGTAGAGGTTCTGATGACCTCGGAAAGAAGTTGAGTACGCTAGGGAGTACCAAGGTTCACGAGAAGACAAAGAAAGGGCTGGTTCATGGGGTCAGGTAAACAGTTTCAATGAAAGACTATGTAATATTAAGTTTTATACTCAGCTTAGGGGCAGCTATGCTTGCCTCACCCAGAAATTTTGTGTATGGTAACTATTCCGCTCCCATTGCCACATTTATTATCCAATATACCTCCAGGGGTGAGCATTCAATATCCTGAAGCTTGCACTATTTATTCTTGTAAACCAGACATCCTTCAAGCCCGTGGGATCATCCCTCCACCTCCTCGTTCCCAAGTTACTGAAACGGAAACTAAACCTCCTGTCTCAAGCCAAAATAGCATTGATATTGACACTGCGGAGGTAGGTAGCAGTCTCTCTTTGTACGTTGTTTCTAACCTTTCTATCTTCATTATAGAAAGAGATTCTTCGCCTGCAGAAATTGGTTGATAACCTAAAAGGCGACGCGACTCGGATAAAGCGAGAGCATGCCAGTGGCGACACCGTCAATGGCTCTTCAAGGCAAGGAAGCTCGAGACCACGAAAGAAGCTCAAGGCTATGGATGAAATTATAGACCTTACCTTGGACTGAGCGAGATGTCGGTTGCCTGACAGTGCAGTGGGGAAATTGAGTTTTATTTTCAGTCGTACTGATTTCTGTAGGCAGGTCATTTATCAATTTCATTACTATTCTCAAAGTCATTACACCACATTGACGTGCGAAACGAGTAAACGAGCTCGTTTCTTGGTTGAGTGAGGCGTCGCCGTTACAGAAGTCGGACACAAAGAGAAGAGGAGGAAGTGGCATTGTACTGTTGCTTGCTCTTAGTACTGGCATTTTGTAGTTTATAGCACGAAAATAATGAAAGATAAAAGAACAAACAAGAGAGAAAACATGGGAGTAATATCGAAGGAAGAGGAATGGTATCAGAGTGAAACATACTACAAATGAACTAAACACTCTTATTTCTCTCGATCCTGTGCACTTCGTGCTATAAAATCATCCACACTACGCTATTTCTCTTGCGCTCGATGTCTGTATGTTGTGACAACGGCGATGCTGATGTTATTAGGTGTAGGTGGAAGGGATGGTTTCCATCGGCGAGTCGTATTCATCTTAGATTTTCCGTGCCTTTGGGAGTTTCTCGATTAATCGTCGCGCCGCGGACATATTGGTTGTATCCAGTGTCAGTAACCGGCGTATTATGTTGACTATAGAGAGGGAATGGGCGTCGTCCTGTCACCTTCTCGGCTGGCAACCAGTAGCACGCTGAAGGACAACAGCACCATCATGTGACCGTGTTTCTCTTCAAAGTTCATCCTTGATCGCCCTTCTATAAGGCTTACTCCGGCAACACATCTTGAGT
>CEMT01388193.1:751-15924 GCA_900068985.1 Pterula multifida
GTTTCAAGCTGATTTTGATGTGATTATAATACCCAATTAGATTGCAAACAGGTAGCTAATGATTTTAATAATAACCTGACAATTGGGATCAGCCAGGACAGGTTTCAAACTGATTTCAACATGATTATAATCCCAAATTTGATTACAAACAGTTAGCAATGTTTTTTTTTTGATTATTTTATCAATTTTGATTGTAATCAGATTCTAACCGACTTTTTTGCTGACAATCAGTTTACGAAGTCATGTCTTTTCCAGTGATGCAAGGTGAAGAATCCAGCGATAAACCGTGAGAGTAAAGTACAAGGAGAACACGAGGCAAGAGGGGTCCGTGCATGCAAGCAGTCATGCAGTGGGCACGCTATTGTTGGCTCAAGTTGATAAACACTAGTCCGTGAATTCATGGAAGCGGAGACAGGTCTCCATTGAGCAGGGGTTGGTTTGACTATCCCTTCTTCATTATGCGCGGTCACATGTCTTTCATCAACCAGACTTCGTACTCACTAGCAACTTGATCGAGGAAAAGCCGTTGAAATTTAGGCAAATGACACCTGCTTCTGCGTTGTCTTTTTTATATCAGTTTTCGATGAAATAATTCTATTGTTGACAGTAGTATTTCTCCTCTTTGATCTCTCTTTCTTTGACCGAACCCGCTCTGCGGCGATGATAGCTTTAGTCTCTTTCTTCAGTGGAAGTATGCTCAATTTAAACGAGAGAAAATGCAGGATGAATGAAAGCGCAGCTCACTAATTTGACTTTAGACGATGATATTCGACCAGACTCTTTCTTGGAGACAGATACTGTGTTTTGATCCTGCTGTTAAAAGGAACACAAGCAATGCAGGTGGTTCATTCAGAGAGGTTGCCATCAAAAGATATATCAATCAGGTTGCACCCTTACTTGACGGTGTCTCTCTATTCGTTCATTGGTGTTTGCTTCTTGTGTAGCAGTAATCGCAAGAGCGAGGTCAATAGAACCCTGCGACGTACGACGTACGATAAATCCTACGATAAGTCCTGGAAACGAAACCACCAGGTACAAAACAACTTGCCTGGTGCTCTAGAAAGCGCTTTCTTTTCTTTCCCAGCCCTTGAAGCCGTGCATTGGATACAGCCTTCTCTTTTGAACTCATGACGAATATGCAGTTTTCGTAGACACCTAGGATGAAATTCTAGGGATGCCGGAACGACCAGCTCTAACAGGCAAGGTGACAGTAGCTCTGGATCTTAGCGTCTGGAGACTCGAGACAGAACTTTGGATTCACGTGTTTGTCGAATCTAATCAAGCTGTGTCGAAATCACCCCTTCCGACTACCCATCTACTGTCCTGTCTGTTTGTCTTGACCATTCAAATTTATCATTCATAATGCAAAGATGGCCAACGGAAGCTCATAGCCTTGAAACTCCTGGAAGTGCAGCTGATGATAGTGGCCATTGGTATTTCTCCATAAACGACTTCAACGGTCGTAGTTGTTAACCAAATCTTCGACTGCATCCTCATCTTGCTATACAGTCTTTCGGAAGATGCAATAGGTGTAAACTTTAGTGTCCAGTGTTGAAGTTTACGCTACAACGGGTGATTTCCAGAGACAAATTAAATCTTGCGCGTTTTGAGATTCCAGGTCTGTAATCGTTTCTCCATCCAGATCGAGTCCATATCGAATAGTCTATGTGTATAATTGAATCTGCACTTAAGCTAACCCTATCCTGGATCGAACCTCTTGCATAACAATCTCGGAGTGAGAACGTGCTTTCTCCGCGCCATAACGAGCAACCTGCAAGAGATGTCCTTCATCCTGCTTTATCCTCTCGAACTCTGCTCTTGGCCCTTTGATAAGCTCTTCTACAGCATCGGCAACAATAGACTTGAAATCCCCATGTCCATACGACTGATATTGATCGCAAACATCTTGAATGTCTTGACCGGTACAAGAGGAAAGGATGGTTATTAAGTTTGATATGCCAGGACGAGAGGCAGAATCGTAAGCTATTCCTGACATAGAATCTGTGACTGAGCTCTTGATCTTTTTGGCGATCTGTGAATAACTGTCGGTGAGCATTATACGAGATGCCGGGTCTGGTGCCGATTTGGACATCTTCGAGGTTGGATCCCTCAACGATAGAACTCTGCGAGAGGGTGCTAAGGCTATTGTAAGTATTGTAGTCATTTTCGAAGAGGATAGGCGTACTTATAACTGGTTGAGGAAGGGGAAACATGGACTCTTTGCCCTTGAAAGTTCGATTGAAAGTGTCGGCAAGGTCCCGAGACAACTCGAGATGTTGCTGCTGATCTTCACCCACCGGTACTTCTGTTGCTCTGCTACATTGAGAACGGGAGAGTCATGTAAGAGGAGGACACATTACTTGTAGGCTAATATATCGGCGGCTTGAAGCACAGGATACGTTAGCAAACCAGCGTTAAGAAGGGACTCATCCACTTCTGATTCATCATTTGCGTTTCTTGAGACGGCCAGCCTAGACTGTATCCATGTCAGGCCAGAAACCCAACGCTGACTTTGAAATAATACACGCACTTGCCTTCCATGTTGTCATCCTACGAAGCTTGCCAATAGGGGTGATGCAGCTAAGTATCCAAGCTAACTCTGCGTGGTGCATATTCTATAATAATTTTTATTTATGCTGTCCAGTTGAGGGATGGCACACGTACATCATCCTGATGGAATATCACTGAGCGTTCAGGTTTTAGCCCGATAGCAAGAAGAACAGCTAACATGTCCATTCTAGATGTCTTAAGCACCTTTGGATTTTGAGGTAGGGTAAGAGCGTGCCAGCCAACGATGCAGAAAAGGAGTTCATCCTCTGGGGCAGCGGTGTCCTGTAGTTTGACCCAGTTCGAAAGTGCACCGAGATAATTTCCTAACTGCATGGTGTTCAGCAAAATTTTGTCGTATCAGCTAGTTACGACCCAACACTTACATGAGGAACTCCAGTCGGCTGTATTCCAGAGAAAATGACGCGTCGAGGCTTGGTAGCTTTAGCAAACAGTGAGCGAGAGCACCGAATATGATGGAATGTAGAAGTACGCAGCATTGGAGGCGAGCTCGTGATTTGTTTTCCACCTTCAAATCTGATCTCCCCCAACAACGTTCAGGCCTTAGCCAACCTTCCCACTGCCTCACTTTGTCTCCGTCCATAACGGCCTTCCTAGGTCCCTCACCATCCTGGTCCAATACTCGTCCTTCTAATGGAACATGAGAAGCCTGAATATCCAGGTGGCAATGACTTCACAGATGTCATGTATCTCTTTCAGGATGCTGCTGCAGGTGCACTCTATTTCTCTTCAATTTTTTTTTACTGAAGCAGAGAGGGCATATAGTTATGACACCTGGCCAGATGGTTTTCATGGATGGCTTCACACTGGAAGACGCGATGAGCGTTTTTGAGGTATATGGACCCAGATATCACAAACGTAAGGTTTGAACCTCTCAACAGATAGGCGAACCACGGCTGGACAGCGGCTTTATCCCGCCTGGTGAAGTACAACATGAATTCAACCCTCTGCAACCTCTATTACCTGAGGAAATTTGTTGGGTTCTTGATAGATCGTTTTGCTGCGAGGTGAGTGATTAGCTTTAACTGTCTGGCACCAATCTAATCACCGTGTCAGATGGAGTGGCATGCTGGTAACATGCTCGCCCAAACTGTGTTCACCTTTCTATATGTCCATCATCACTCAGAGATCGATCCCGATTGTGTGGCAAAACACGTTCCCGAGACTGAGGACGAATTTCTCCGTCCCCTGGAGCTCCTGACGGTTGTCATGAGAGCCGCTGTATTCGGCTTGCTCAAATGTTGCGATTTGAGTTGGAGAGAACTTTCCAAAGGATTGGTACATGATGTTCGTGTTCTGCTTATCACCGATGTGTGTTTATCAATAGGTGGTCCTTAGGGAGAAGATTGGCAAGGAGACAAATGCGAGGTGTCTTTGCTAGAAGGTGCCTCGGTAAAGGAATGTCTATTGCGTTTAGATGAAGCGATGGAGTGGGTATCTAATACCCATCAGAGTGGGTTATTCCTCGTTGCAATTCAGAAATAGTTTGCTCATCCTGAAGGAATAGTATCCAGTCAATGGAAGGATGCCTTGTGCTCTCGTTTATCACTCAGAAAAGTATGTTTTTTTACAAGCTGGTCACCAGTCCTCACCGATCTTTTTCCAGTGTTTTTTACAGGTGATGGATGCCAATGTGCATAGGCACCCATCCCAGTTCAGGTCACTAGTAAATCTCTGCAGAGAGCAATTACGAGCTGTTCAAAGCAAGCCCTCTACTTTGCCACCAGCTGGCTCACCTGCGTATGCTGTTTTCGATCCTGCCGTGTCACGGCGTCTCAACACCTTTATGCCTATACGAATACATGAGCTTCCACCTCAAGAAAAGACATGGAGGGCCATGGCTTCAATGATAGAAGGACTGGCTGACATATATCGGTTATCTATTACAACTGACATCCTTAGCTGGGAGGTGTGTACAATTATTTTAACTCGGTACAATTGCCTTATTTTCCTAGATTGATGGCAATATCTCGTTATGGCTTCCAAGCATTCCCTCCAAACAACCTTACATTAGATCTTACACTCAAGTGTGTTATACATCTCTCTCTAAGGATCACGCCAACTCATGGGACTTATAGAGTATATTTTACGATGGCGTATTAATATTAAACCGATTCACACCAATATGGCTCGTTAACCGCTTCTTCCTGGAGGTCCTTGGAATACCCTATGATGTCTTCGTGACAAATGTCAAACAACGCTGGTCTCGCAAACAGCCACCGTTGCTGACCAAGCTTGAGTCCCTCTTTTCCGAAGTAAGCTACTTCTACCATTCAGAATAGGCATGCTCTTGATTGCCTTGCAAGTTGCTCGTTGATCACATACGCTGTCATTGGTTCAATCCGCCCCGCAAACGTCGCCACATGATGAAGTCCCTTCCAAAATGGCATGCACTCTATGATCAGATATTTTCCATTACTTCTCGCCTTGAACCGAGTAGATTTAGGGACAACGAGGACCCAACAATCGAAAACAATCTTGGAGCTTACGATGCATTTGTGGATCGGACACCTTATGCTGTCTTGATGTGGAGGATGACCGTCGTACGCGAAGTTATCTTTTCTGGAGTCCAGCTAGAGCTCTATTCTCGCAATGAGATCCCTATGGCGTACTGGTATCTAGTCCGCGTGTTTGAGACAATTCTACTCTGCATTGACAAGCTGAGGAGTATACCTGCTCTTGGTGAGGCCTCGCAAAGGCGTGCTACAAACGAGTTTTATTGATAAGTTATTTCATAGATAATGTCGTGCTGACCGAGTTGAACTTCAACCATGATTTATACACTGCAGCACAGATCGGCTTGATGGCGCTATTCTCGGTAGAATGCCACTCTTTAATTCCATTGCTAAGTTCTACTAAAGCCTCTCCCAGGTTACCATTGTTCTTTCCTCCATCCCGAAATCATATCAAAAAGCTAGTTTCCACCTCAGATATAAATGGGCTTTCTCTCCTGCGTATGCTCAGGCCGCTACTCCGATGGTCGCACCACCCAGGCTCGAAGATTATAAATCCGATCTTGTTTCTATCCTCGGTGACACGGAGTTTTCGCCATCTGAATCCATTCGACACGCTACAAGCCTGTTTGCACATCTTTTAGCCAATGACAATGCAGGAGGCTGGGCCGGGCATGCTCGAGCTAACCGTCGTGCTGTAGGGTCTATCTTTGATATGCACAAACTTTCCAGACTGAAGGTTCTTGTCTTCTACAGTTCACACAGATGTTGCACGACAGCTGTTTAGCATTACAAGGTCTTCCTGCAACCATGGAAGAAGCCAAGAATTTCAACCAAACCTTGTTGAAGTGGGACTTGTCTCTAAATCCATGGTTTCCTGCCCTTTCAGTTGGGACAGAATCGAGGGGCAAGACATAGACACGTAAATGATATACTTTACCATCAACAACATTTCTTAGCTAGTTTACACTGACGTCCACACATCTTTTTATGATCTCTCCACTTATCTTCTTCTGCATTTTGGATTTCTAATTTTTCTATATACCTCCCAGCTTTTGTAGCCCTAGTTCTGATACATGCTATTTGCCTGTTTGAACTTCGTGTCGGAATGCTCGTACCAGTACGTATTCGAATCATATTGACCCTGTCCTTCGTCCGGACTTGCTCAGATCGCCGAGACTTTGAGAAAGTTAGTTCGTCAGTTACAAGCTGCAGCTACCGACTCGACCCGGAATGAACTCCAAAAACGATTCAGTAGTAGCTGACAACCTGACGATAAAGAATGTCCTACAAGAAAACGCGACGCTGAAGGCGGAGCTCACGAGATTGCAAGCCAGACTGCAGAATCCCTCGGAGGAGGCCCAAAGTCCTAGCTTGGTATCTATCCATATTTTTATCCTACGTCAACATACTAGCCCGCCAATGCTTGTTAATTATTTACCATCTATTATCATATAGGGAACTCGTAAGTACTACTATAATTCTCAACTACATTGTTGAACTTTCCAACATCAGGACTCGGAAATTTGCAGGACGGGGTCAAGTCTGAGTCTGCTGTCAAGCAAGAGGTAGACTTCTGTTACAGTTTCTTGATTTGATTAAACCACATGCCGCACTCTCTACTAGGACATAAAACCGAGCATTCCTGAACAAAACAGTTTGAAGAAGGAGATCAAGGTGGAAGTAGGAGTTGATGTTACAGTCTACAAATGTTGCATTTGCTCATTCAATCGATTTCTCATCCTACAGCCTGATTTTAGCAATGGCCTAGCAATAAAACTGGAAGATTGTCGTGAACTCCCCCCATATTCAGTAACGTCACCAGGTCGTGTGAAAAATGAAGGAACTCAGCTGCAGGCATGTTTACGTTCACTCAGTAGTTTTTTTCATTGGCATTGATAGTTTTAAGAGGACACGAAATGTGATAAGGCCTCTATTCCAAACTCATCCAAAAAAGAGGGGGTACGCGCTGCTTTTGTCATCTTTTGCGTCGTACTTATTTTGCTTTTAGGACACAAAGCCATCAATTCTGACTTCCGAAGTCTTTCCTCTCACGAAAGTGCTCAAGTCTGATTCACCCCCACTTACCAAGAGCGAGAAAGTGAAGGACGAAGAGCAAAAACCGGCTCCAAAGACAGAGGAGAAACCTTGTAAACTTGAAAAATCCAGTCAGGTTCAAGTTATCATCATCGACCTCACCGAAAACGATGAGGCAAGTGCTGTATTTTATGCAAGTTTTAAGGACTGATAAATATAGCTGTACTCGCGATAGATGGACATCAGCGATCAGCCTGTCCTTAGCCCTAGTCAACGATATTCCGAAGGGTCAAATCCCCATGGTGCTGAGGCGAGTGCAATTCTCTCATATGCCCTCTGCGTGCCTTGCCTCTTAAACAATAGAATAGGAGCAACTCCGATTTCAAGCAGCAATGGCTGAGGATGTTGAAATTATGGAGCCAGTTGAGGAGTTACAGGTGGGCTTGAGCACTGTCACGACTATTTCGGAACTGAGGTTATGATAATGAACGCAGGAAATTTGTGATCAGTCTGATATAGGGGTGTGTGATTGGATTCAAGTTCCAGTTATCAAATTAAAACGATTTCATTACGATGTAGATCGTTTCTACAACGCCAACTACAGTGGGTGTTTTCCTATCGTTTTCGAGACTGGTGCTTGAACACGGTTCTTGCTTTCCATCTCAGGCGACAACTCCTCAAAAGCGTGCTACGCAGAAGTCTTCACCTCAATCAAAGGGCATCAAGGGTGAGCCTCAAGAAGTCAAGCTGAAGGAAGAGCCTGTTGAGATGGTGTTGACTATTTGTCAAAAGTATCGACCAACTGAGTATAAATACGTCACCTTGGTCAAGTCGGAGGATGGCAGTCGAGATCGATTTGATATCAGTGGATTCGATCTTGGACCACTCGTTGAACTCAACCCCGGGTTCAACCGTGGTTTCAGTCGGAAGATCATCTGTAATGTTGGGACTAACATAGTACCTTTTTCGATCTTGCTGTTAACTGATAAAATCATCTGATCCAGGTCCTCGGTGGAAATCCTCAAGCGTGCTTCCATAATATGAAAGGAGACTTCCGTGCAATTGGCACAATTGTCAAGCACAAAACACCCTAGTGAGTTCATTCTCTTCACTCATTTATCCATTCCTGTAGGCCGCCACTTACCAATCACCAGCTGTGCTTTCAACCTGAAATGGAATCCTGACTTACCGAGAAAGCCAGGGGACCACGGATTAGTTCTGACCCCGAACCCCTTCGATGTTGAAGGGGATCTCCATTTCTTCACATGCATTGCTGCTAATGATTGGCGTTACACTGGCGTCTACAATGTCAGACGCTATGGCATACTAAGCCCAATCCAATTCCAACGCTTGCCAGATTACTCCATCATCGAATGGGCTCATGGGATCGCCACCTCGACTTGGGGCAGGTCTTGGGTTGCAGAGACAAATCAAAATCAAAAGCTTAGCGACGACGAGAAAGTAGACGTCGAAGACAAAGCAAGTATTCGCGAAGGCCTTCTTGATGGCCGTCTCAAGATCTCATTCACTATCATGCAATGTGTGGGTTACACGACAGAGCTCTTTGACCGATTGGTTGCAGAAGAGAGGAATCCCGCGTCCAAGAATGCGAAGGAGAAAAAGACCAAGGAAAACCGACCAAAGAAGGTGCAAAGTGCAACACTAGAACCTGACGAAGGTCCTTCTCGGAAAAGGAAACGCAAGTCAGCTATCCAACCACCAGTGAAGCGCGTTAAGAAGGATTCAGATGTGGATGAATTGGATTCTTTTTCAGACTCACTGTCTTTAGATGATGACTCGGACTACAACCCCGGTTGGGTCAGCACTCGACGACCTGGGCGGATAGCTAAGAGGACAAGGCGTTTCGAATGATTCAAAGGCTGATACAGACTATTTCTATAACTTAAAGTTTCGCAGTACAAGTACCCTGAGGCATACGAGTTAATTCTTCTTGATCAGTTTCAGACTAGTTGGGTCCGACATCAAATCAAGAAGTACCTGATGAACTTGAGGCAAGGACGCTGTTGCACACTCGCCAGATCGTTTGGTGAGGTAGCCAGGCAGCTGCACTGGATTCAAGTGAGACGGTATCAACAAAGATTCACTGAATTACGCTATGGTACGATAGTGGGTAACGGGTAAGAGATACAAGTATGCGACATATGACAACAAACGAATGGAATAGCTACGAGAAAACGAACACCAAAAATGCAAAGCAACGAGCGAACCAACCAATGGAATACATACTACGCAATAAAAGAGCATATTCAGCAAAGAGGAAAAGGGAATAAGAATAATACGCCAAATAATATACAATACCCCGAGGTAGAAAAGCCAATGTGTTTGGTGATCATGTTGTTGTGGATATATATTTGCGGAAGAAGGAAAGGAAAGAAAATTCTGAGTCAAAGAGCAAGAGTAGTACAACAATGTATGATATCAGATGGAAAGGGGCCGATAATAAATAGAGCTGAGGTCGTGACTTGAAGTGCGCCGAAAACGAAAACGATTGACAAATGCAATGTGAGTATGCGAATTACTTGAGATTGGAGATTTGAAGGGTAGAGCCCATTGTTGATGAATATGTGGATAACAGTTGAAGTGGCAGAGATTGAGACAAGCTGGGGAATATGACAATGATGAAGCATGTTTGTTGAGAAGAGAGAGAGGGGGGCTGAATGAAACATTTCCACAGAAGAGATTGGATAAGGGAACGAGAAAAAGAGATGGAAAGATGCATCGGGAGGATGGATCAAAGTGTCTGAACGATGATAGCCGCGTCATCAGTCCAAGCCGTATCCATATCGAGGGTCAGGACCTTTGAAACTTTGGTGGCGTCATTACCCCCGAGGACTTCTCTCAGAAGCCTCAGGGCTAAATTGGCTTTGCCCCTCGGCCCATCATCCAGACTCTTCTGAGAATCAATCGATCTCGTGGGACTTAGCACGCTCGAAGTAGGGGAACCAGGAATTTTTTCACTAGTACTCTGAGTATCAGGAAGACTGATCGGAGATGGAGGCAGTGGGAAAGCAGCCGAGTTGGTGAGGGACTGCTGAGAAGAGTTGGTGACATCCCTTGCCCAATCCTGCAGATGTACCTCTTGACCTTTCTTAGAACACAGGTCCGCAAATCCGTCGGAGCAGATGACCAAGTAAGTAGGTTTGGCTTGATGAGGTTTAGCATCGTCGTGATTTTTAGTGTGCGTAAGAGGCGGTTCAACTGAAGTGCGAGTATCAAGGCTACGGTTGGGTTTGCGTGAGACTGAGCTCCTGAACAGGCCGCTGAAGAGTCCGTTAAAGATGGGAAGGCAAAGTGCGCTTGGCTCATAGATAGACTCTGCTCTGTCATGTATGTGGTTGGGAACTACAGGTCTGGTGATGGGTAACGATCGATGGATGATATCTGGCTTAGCGGAGATATATGGAGGGGTGAGATTCTTGCTCAGGAACTCCTCCCAGGGTGCGGTATTATGGAAACCAGGTAGCAAGTTGTAAAGGATACGACGGCTGAACTCTGGGGGTTGTTTGAAAGGTACGTCTCCAAGAGCTAGTAGGAAGAGAAAGATTAACGGATCCAGAAGACAGAGATTCACGAGATTAGATCTTACAGCGAAAAGGTGCCAGAGCGCCGAGGACACGTCCATCAACAACACACTCAGGCTCTCCGGGATGTTCCCGCCTCACTCTATCAACTTCGGCGTCATTATCCCCATTGTGATCTCGTGTCAGCAGCTCAACATGCCAATTATCAGATCCGGCCGTGTCTGGGGAAACGAGGACTAAATCAAGACAGGCTGTGAGTTAATATTCGGGAAGCATCAATTGAGAGAAATGAATGATCCCCCATAGAGGAGGGTGGAAGAAATGCAAGGTCCAATGCTTTGTCCAACGAGAAAGGGGGAATACTCACGCGCCTGGCAATCTCCTACATTGGCCACCCACATATTTTCTTGGTTCGGGTCAATCAGAACAACCAAGGCTGTCGTTCCATACATACACAACTTGGCCTTATCATAGTTACTCCCTCCAAGATGCTGGTCGTTGATGATAGAGCTGATTTGTTTGTCAGAGAGCTTCGATAAACCTTGAATGCCACCAGGGAAGAGCTCTAACACGTCGCCTGCTATTGCATCATCAAAGGCTACGATCGAGCGGGCGAGCAGGTCTGAAATGAATGGAGGAGAGACAGCTATAGCTGGATCGTCTTTGAATGCATCGTGAAGGAACTCGGACACTATTTTCGGTAGATGATACGCAACGTGCTCAACAGTAGCATCACCAAGGTGTCCTAGGTAACAGGTACAATGTGAGAATGGTGACCCAGGTGACAGACAGAGAGTGTTGAATGGTCAGAAACCGACTACCCGAATTATTCGAAAAAGGGGGGATCCTAGGGAAAGGAGTCGACTCACCGTCGAACACACCCGTCAAGCACCATTTCTGCCCATAGACATCGATCTGTTTTACAGTATATCTGTCCTGTGTTCGTGCTCTTCGACAAGGTTGGAAGTTAACAGAATCAGCTCTATGACCTTTCTGGGCGTTCAATAGCTTGCTCTGGGGCTTCGCAAGCATACCTAGCTCCTTCCAGACCTGTGCCTCATCTAGAGGCGTATATGAGCGTGGCCAAGGACCGTCTTCAGGACCACATCTAGAACCAGGAATATCTTCAGCATAGGCCCAAAACTGTGTCCCTGAAATAGAAGAGAAAAGAGACATGAGAAAGTGAAAGAAAGGAAGGGTAACTGAGCGTTGAAAGGATTTAAACACTCAGATTGTTTGAGAGGATGATTTCATGAATGAACTGAATAAATGGGTCATGTGAGAATCAGCTGGTCATGCCCATTGCCCCGGTGCTCGTTCACTTGTTCACATCATCCATGTATCATCGACTTCGCTGCATGGACCAGATGGGTCAAACTCAAACTTTTCCGTTGCCAATACTAGTACTCTAATTCACCCGAGGAATCAAGCAAAAGCCTTCAATTCTTCATCGTAATAAGAATGTTACCATCACCGTCGTCGTCGTCGTTAAATTCGTTGTAAACAGCACTACTGAAATCCCTGACCTCCACCACCTCTTAACTTAGCTATGAGGCTACGTATACTGCCGAGGTATTCGCAACTACAGTAGATGAGTCAAAATCTCCTCCGGGCTCAACGGACTATCGCTATAACTGTCGTGATAAATAACCCCGCAATTTGCTGTTCGCTGACTGTTGTTACGGGACTCAGTGTCGAGTTGGAGACAATTGTGAAAGCTTGCGCTGCCACCGGAACCGATATATCTTGCTGCGTTCTGCAACGTTGTCTAGTCATCTGAACAAGCGCGTGGGATTGTTTGTGTTTTCATTGTGCGTTCATGATCACGTTGCACCCCGCTTTATTTGAGGTGATACTGATATGCCTTGTAAGAGAATTATGAATAATTCACGCTCATTAATTAGGGCTGAACAACCGAAACGGGTTCGAGATCTCTCTCACCAAGAACCCCTGTTGAAACCAATGGTACGGTCTCGTGACCGCGTCTCATTGGAATGTAATTTGTACTCCTCAGTCTTATTTGGCCTCGGTTTGCTTGTGATAAGGTCTATCGAGATTCGAGATCTACTTACTCAATTTACAGGCTCTCTATCTGTCCGATTCATGATGAGCCCTGATAACTAGTACATGATGAATCTGAACAGAATTAGCCAGGAACCCTATGCGGGTTCAGACAGCCTCTATCATATCTATTCCAATCTTCACTGGCTAGCTTTACATGGTCCCTGTTGTTGAGTTGCTCCTGATGACTTTGTATCACATAATGTGACAAAATCTCCCGCCGCGGTTAACGTCTTCGCGAGATTTTAATAGAGCTACCATTCTTTGGTCCTCGTTCTGCACGGCAAGCATCAGAGCAGTACATCCTTGTTTAACAGCGAGGTTGACAGTTGCGCCTTTCTCGACTAGCAGGGCTGCCATTTCATGGCCCTTCATAGACACGGCAAGCATTAAAGGAGTACACCCATTTCGGGCAACCAGATCCACGGCTGCACCTTTCTCTAATAGCAGGACTGCCAGCTCCTGGTCCATGTTGCACACGGCAAACATCAGAGGAGTAAGCCCTTCTTTGTTAGCCAGATCCACGGCTGCACCCTTCTGAAGTAATAGCGCTGCCATTTCTCGGTCCTTGTTCGCCACGGCCCATATCAGAGGAGTCCACCCATTTTGATCAACAAGATGTACGGCGGCGTTCTTCTCGAGTAGTACAGTTGCTATTTCTCGGTCCATGCCGGACACGGCATACAGCAGAGGAGTAAGCCCAGTTCGGTCGGCCAGATCTACAGTTGCACCCTTCTCAAGTAGCAGAGCTACCATTTCTCTGTCCTTGTTCGACACAGCGCGCACTAAAGGAGTCCACGCAGTTTCGTCAACTAGATCCACGCTTGCCCCCTTCTCGATTAGTAGGGCTGTCATTTCATGGTTTTTGTTCGACACAGCAAGCATCAAAGGAGTACACCCATCTGGGGTAGCCAGGTCCACAGCTGCGCCCTTCTCCAATAGCAGGGCTGCCAGTTCCTGGTCCATGTTGCACACGGCTAATATCAGAGGAGTAAGCCCTTCTTTGTCAGTCAGATCCACGGCTGCACCCTTCTCCAATAGCAAGGCTGCCATTTCTCGGTCCTTGTTTGACACAGCTCGCGCCAGGAGAGCGTAGCCAGTTTCATCATTCAGTTTCACGCCAGGGCTCTTTTCCAATAGGAGGGCTACCATTTCTCGGTTCTTGCTGGATACAGCAAGCATCAGAGGAGTATTCCCTTTCGGGCCGACGACATCCACATCTGCGCCGTTGTCCAGTAACAGCGCTACTATTTCTTGGTTCTTCCTGCCCACAGCAAACATCAGGGGAGTAAACTCATCTTTGTCAGCCAAATCAACAGTTGCACCCTTCTCAAGTAGGAGGGCTGCCATTTCGCAGTCATTGTTTGACACGGCCCGCGCCAGGGGAGTCCACCCAGTTTGATCGGCTAGATCCACACTTGCGCCTTTCTCTAACAGTAAGGCTGCCAATTCTTGATTCTTGTTGCCCACAGCAAGTATCAGAGGAGTACCTCGATTTTTGGCGGCCAGATCCACAGCTGCACCCTTCTCCAATAGCATGGTTGACATTTGCCGGTCCATACTCGACACAGCAAGCATCAGAGGAGTAAACCCATTTTCTTCGGCGAGATCCGCAGCTGCTCCGTGATCGAGTAGCAGGCCCACCATTGTTCGGTCCTTGTTCAACACCGCCTGCGCTAGAGGAGTACACCCAATTGGATCACGTATATCCACGCCCGCGCCCTTCTCCAGTAACAAGGCAGCCAATTCTCGGTCTTCATTCAATACTGCATGAATCAAAGCGGTCATTTTTAGCAAGGTCACTTGGTTTACATCTGCGCCCATTTGCAGAAGTGAGCGGCATGTGCCCATGTGCCCCCCTGCTGCAGCTTCGATGAGTGCAGAGCTGCCGTCCCCCATTATTGCGCTGACATCCAACCCATCGGTAGCATATCTGTTGAGATGGCCATCCAACAGCGTCTTGAGCCCATACTTTGAAAGGAAGATGGTTTGTGCATTGATTGATGAAACTGACGAGAAATCGCCTCTACTGGTATGAGCGAGCAGCCAGGGCAGGTGACGGAGGGAAAAGAAACTATCAAGCAGTGTAGATTGTAGGCGTTCCTGGACATCTTGTGCAAGTACCATCCAATGCTCGACATAGAATGACAATGGAAAATTCTGACAAAGCACGATGTCTGCGGGTCATAGCGATTTGGGCTTGAGGGATCTGAGTCCTTGATGCGTCCTTCCTCAAACGAGGTACCAAGAATTAATGGCATATACCGAAGGAATGTATGGACCACTTCGGTGGTATGGCACAAGAGGGTATCAGAGCTTATTGTCTCCCGCAGATAATCCCGTGCAGATAAATCTGGTCGACGACCGTCGAAAGTTGATTAGTTGGTGGATTAATACACGCCCAATTAGGGAGGAAAGGAACTTACGACACAGTTGGAATGCTTTATGTTGATAGTCGCTAGTCCATGAAACCGACTGGATATGATCCTCCTTATTATGTTGTTCCACCAAT
>CEMT01388200.1:0-12274 GCA_900068985.1 Pterula multifida
TAGATGGAGTGCGTTCATGCCTTGGCGTGTCACGTTGTCGCGTATTCGTTTCAACTCAAGTCTGACAATGTCTGAGCTGGTTGCCTCTTGCCTTTGCACTTCCTTCTCCACTCCTTCTTGTTCATGACTCTGGTAAAACATTCTCATTCAGATGCTTTGGATGCGAGGAAATAAACAGCAAATTTTCTCGATACTCGCTTTGATTTTGATGAATACTCTGCAGATCTCGAAACGTCGCGAAAGGAGCTCATTACGCGCTATCACACTATCCCTGAGGTCTCAGCACAGTATTTTGTCGAACATTTTCTGTCTGGCTTGACCAAAGATCAGGAGCACCTCTTATTTAAATGGAGGCAGTGTGAATGGACGCCTGCAAAGCTAATGTGCGGAGAGGTCTGCACTTTCGTGGGCTTGCATGACTTTATAGATCAGGTTATATTTGAATGCTCTCCCTGGGATGGTCGCTGTAAATATTGGCTCACGAACAGAGGATGCCTGAGAAGGGAGAAAAGGTCAGGGAAAAGGTTAGAAGGCGTCAGGAGAAGCAGGCTATCACATCAAAGAGCCCTCGAAAGGAAAAAGGTCAAGGCATCAGCTAAGGCAGGAGACGATAGCGATGGTGATAACGGTGATCTACAGGGTGTTGTGGGGATGGATGCAAACGGCAACAATGAAGGCGAGCGAGGCGAGAAACAGGATGGTGATAGCGAGCAGCAACAGGGGCAGAAAGATGGACCCAAGTACCCCCACCATGGGTATTTTCTTCGTTATGAGGTCTCAGAGCGGAATCCCAGAGGCGATATGCTCAAAATTTTCGGATGCAATGGCTACTTGTATCTCCCAACGGACGATAGCATCAACTGGATGGATGTATTAGTGCCCGTAGAGCTTAGG
Source organism: Pterula multifida (assembly GCA_900068985.1). NCBI lineage: Eukaryota > Fungi > Basidiomycota > Agaricomycetes > Agaricales > Pterulaceae > Pterula > Pterula multifida. Next base: position 895 of record CEMT01388200.1, read on the forward strand.
AACGAGGAGACCACAACGCAACAGGTTCATTTCCACAAACATTATTGACTGTATGAACGCAACTGAAATAGGTTTTGCCACAGAATTCAGCCAAAATTTTGTGGGCTTGCCATCACATTCTGAGAAACGGTCCCTGTCGGCGTTTCGTGTATGGTATAATTTTTGATGACGATATCATGCGCATGTGGTATGTCAGTTGATCTATGGTAGTAGCTGCTTCCTTCAACTGGATCGAGGTGGGTTGGATACCGTATGACTAGGAGGATAGGTACTGAGCATATTTTCCAGGAACCAAAGACAGTCGCACATGTACTTATGGGCCTGGCAGTGGATGGTGAAATCCAAAAACGGGAACAAATAGGACACGATCCAACAATCGAGAAGATCCGTGTGGAGGGCAATATTCAGTACCAGATTCAAGTTGGCAAGACACAGTACACAACTATCCGAGTTCTATTAGACTGCAAGACTGACGACGAAATCATTAGAAGAGGCACACGAGTGTGGCAAGTGGAAAGTCCGGATAAAACGCAATTTGCGCTGAAGGAAGCGTGGCTGGGTGGAAGCACAACACCAGAAGGGGATATATGGAAATCGACTGAAGAGAAAGTAAAGGATAGCCCTGAAAAATTGGAGCAGTTCAGAAAGTATTTTTTGCAGCTACATGATCACGCCACTGTACCCGTCAGCAAGTCTGTGAAGACCCCAGGTGTGTGGACTTTGTCGGTCAGCACACCTTGGCTACCTTACGTTGTCCTGCCAGATCCCTCCAGTCTGTTAGTGCCACCAGTTCGATACGCCTGAGGGGGGTGGGCCACTCCGATTTTCAACCACACAAGTGATACACCCTGACCCACTGAAGGATTCAAACACCGAGTTCAGCATCGCTCTGTCTAGAAGGATGTCCAGCATCTTCCCGTGTTCGAAGAAATGACGCGCTACAAGTCGATGATCACAGTTCTTCGTGACGTCACCATGGGTAAGTTTTCTATCCAAGCGGAAAGCGTTGTGCTGGCATACTGAGGCTTGTTATCTATAGCTCTGTCGTTGCTTTGGGACTGCGGACGTCTGCTTCATCGTGACCTCAGTTCTGGTAACATATATGCTCATGAGAAGGAAGGAGAATTAGATGGCATGTTGGGAGATCTCGAACTCGTGAGAGCATATGGGTCTGGCCATGAAGACACACCGATTGTTTGTCTTCATCCCTTCTTTGCCTATGTTATCTCATATTCAACGCAGGGAACACCCATTTCTGGACTCTTGAGGTCTCACACGGCACATACAGCATCTGGCCGATTTTTCAGTGTTTAATAGCAGCAGGAGACCATGAAGCACAATTCGGGGCTAATCCACGGGCCACCAACCAAGCGTTCGTGCAATCGGGTGGGGATTCCATCAGCAACCCCTTATTCTACCGCAACCCAATCCACGAATTTGAATCTATCCTATGGCATCTACTCTACTCTGTGCTCAGCTATCAACCATCAATCTACAAGGATGCTTCCAAGCCTGGAGAAAGAGCCAACGCGAGAAGAACGAAAGGCCATGTTCGACGCCTGTTTCTTGCAGAGCCGTTCACTTGTAATCTGTGCCGCTATCTCCTGCACCTTGGTCATTGACAGCGACAGTTGGTCAGGGCAACAGATGGCAAGTTTCGGATGCTTTAGGCACTGTATTATCTTTTGAACATCACGATAGGAAGAAACCATTGGAAACATGGAGAACAGATTCCTGCTCAGGCATTCAACGATGTCTACTCCATGCTGAAGACGGGCCTAGACAAGCTTCTGGAGACTACGGACGACTCGATCACACTACTCAGGATTGACAAATATATCGGGCCAAAGAAATCAATTTCTAATACTACCAACCTCATGGGTTCAATTTTCTTTGGGGTCAAAGATGGAGCTTGTGTCCCGGTGAGAAATCGGTGTATGTGTAAACAGGAATACGTTATGAACTTCTGTAAGAACCTGTAGGATTTCTTATGCACAAATATTTCACTTTATGAATATCAGTATGCTTTCTGTTGACGGGGCGGAACGGACCGAGTATGGATGAAGTTACGATAATAAACATGTGACTCCTTTGATTGTGGTGTTCGATGTCTGGACTGGACAAAGGAGTGAACATCCAGGATTATCCCTCCACCGACCTGTTGAGGCTCCTAGCTTCCCTGTTATCACAAATAGCGTCCACGAATGACGGCCTATCGCCTCCATCGTCACCGACAGTAACGAACAAGTGTCATCCACCAATTTGGTCAACCCTGACAACAGCGTCCAGAACAGCGCTCTCTACGCCTTCATCACCGCTAACATTTCATGCAAGGAATATCCCGACCATCTCACTCGAAGCGTATTTATTGAGGATTTTGAAATATTGTCCGGCGACGAACGATGTGTTTCTTGCACTCTTGGTGTACTTCGATAGAATGGCTAAGCTCAGTTTGGAGGCTAAGGGGAGAGCCTTTGTGATCGACAGTTATAATGTGCATAGGCTTGTCATCGCTGGTGTAACTGTGTCGAGCAAATTTTTTAGCGACGTGTTTTACACTAATTCACGTTATGCGAAGGTATGTGCTCTTTCCCATTTTTATTTTGCCTTTTCTCTGTTCTTGCTTCCTTTCATTCCGATATGTCTCCTTCGGGTGGTGGACTGTGTTGGGCAAGGCTCTTCTCATAGCCTTGCTATAACTCCAGTCGTAATTCACGAGTCGGAAATTTTTTGGGCCACGCACGTTTGATGATCTTTGACATCCAGACATTCTCTACTTATCTCATTGCCGGAGTCAATATCCACACACCAGCGTTTGCGACACACGTTCACATAGTACCTCGGTCGTATGACAACCCAATACAACCCTGATCACAAGCAATTATCAGCCATTCTCCCGTGCATGTTAATCCTTGATTATCCGTGCGGCGCCAGATTCTGCAGGCGTGGTTTCACCGCGCTTCCATTTTAGCCGCCGGCTACCCTCATCTCCACTACTATTCAAACGCATCCGACAGGATATGCCTATTGTTGATTTATCTACTTTATCATCCACCATCATGACTTTGTCTTGATTATTTTTTTAACAAACTCCGAGGATGCAACACCTGACCAGCGTCAATCCATTTATCTTATCTTTCCAACTCGGCCTACTCTCTATTTGCTTGATCTTTCTCCATTTGCTTTCCAAGCCATCTTTCTCCGCTCTCTATCTCCTTTACACCAATCCATTTACTGATGCTACCTGCTTTGCCAGGTTGGCGGTCTTCCCCAAGCGGAGCTCAACCAACTCGAGCTCCAATTCCTTCTTCTCAACGATTTCCGTTTGACCATACCGAAAGAGGAGATGCAACGATATGCCGAGCAGCTTATTCTGTTTTCAGAGTCTTCTGAGGCGGGGGAGTTTCAGCCCAGCAACAAATCAGCGAGTAATTTAGATAAGGGCAAGGCTGTCGTTAATCCTACGTGTTCTGCGACTTCGGAGTCAAATGGAACAGAGGGAATAAAACACAATGGTGCTGTTGTGAATGGCCATGGCATTGGGGCTGGACCCGGGTATGTGAACGGACACTCGACGAGTGCTAGACCGAGAGGAGTCTACCCTGCTGCTCCTGGTTCCTTGACTTCTCCCCCTCTATCTCATCCTCATCCTCATCCTCATCCCCATCCTCATCCCTATCCTCATCCTCATCCACCATCACTTACCTCTTCCGCCTCTTCATCAAGTCATAATGCGCTTCCTCAGCGGCCACCACAAGCACATTTGTCACAGTCACAAACTTGTGTGACTTCTGGGAGTGGAGCCTCACATCTGGGACAAAGGCAAGCGCAAACAGCGTTGGGGACAATTGACGTATACGCTACCACCGGTACTGGCTCCTGCGCTGTTGCTGGAAGACAATTAAATGGAACTAGAACACCTAAAGCTGGTGCATCGTCAGTTATAGATTCAAACCAACCTCCATTACCGTATAAATCTGCCTCGACCCATGGGAATGGTCTCTCACATTCTCACTCAAGATCCAGCAGCTCGGAGTCTGGATCGAGCTCGCGACCTCGGACACGGCGACGATCAACCTCCCCTGAGAATTTTACGCATTCGTGCTCACAGTCGCTTTTGCACCAGCCACCTTCGACGCATTCCACTTCCACCTTATCACTTCCACCTCTTCTTCCTTATTCGTCCACGCCTTCGACAATACATCCTCATTCTCTTCGCCTCCATTCTGGCTCGGTCCCACTTGACCATCACCCACCGCAGCATCATCTACGATCCCAGTTCCGACCTTCTCATCATGCACATTACCCCTCCACATCAACCAACTCGTCCCTTGACTCCGAGTACTCCTCTTCATCCTCGTACGCCGCCGATAATGACGCTGAATCAACGTCTGAATCCGCCGGGGACGATTCTGAGTATACAGAAGGGGAAGGAGATTTTGAAACTGATGATGAGACAACGATTAGAGCTGGGTCAAGGGATAGTGCGACGAGTGTTGGGACTGTACCGGGAGGCAGCGAAGTAGGGGGAAGCAGCCCGTTGTTAGATGCTGTTACTGGTGGTAGGGACGCTGGAAGAGGTGCGAGAGGTAGAGGTGGGGATATGATGGATGTAAGTATGGCAAGTCCGTGACTAGATGAAATCATTCTACTTGGATGTTCTCACGCATTGGAGTTATTTCCTATTAAGGTGGATGGAATTTGTGTAGGTATGTTACTTGCCGTGTAGACCATGGATGGCTTCATCCAAGATTACCCTCCTTTTCTCAGCTACAATAATTTTCTCCTCCTTCTCCTTCTCTTTTCTCTCCCTCTCGGCTCATATCTCATGTCTCATGCATATATTCATCTCAAGCACGGTGTTTTCGATTTTTTATAGTTTATGTCTTTTGTCCAATTTTGTGTTACTACTAACTATGTCAAGTTACTGTGTATTTCTAACTTCATAGCACGGAACAAGTTATGTAATTTCTGACGTTCACGACCCCGAGTCAGTTCTTCTGTCGCTGTTGTTTCGACGCTGCTTTCACAGTAAAAGTCAAACCTAAGCGCTCGAATAAGTTATTGCACGATAAAGTGACCACAACAGTGGGCTTATTTTGGAGGAGCTTATCCAACATGGCATTCTTTGAGTGGCCTGTGAAGAGGGGATTCTCATCTAAAACTAGATACTCTTAAATCTTGTGTCCATGATGTGCAAACAATCAATCTGGTGATAAACAATACAATATAGTAACAAAGCATTATGACCTCAATACAAGAACGTAATGTACGCAGCCTTCGCAATTTCTCCGAACCTACACTTGAGAATATAAGTTCTCTTCAACGATCTCAATCTCATTATGGTATTATCACCAATCGGCATCAAGGTCAATTACAGACCAATACACCACATACAAGGCCCTGGTACCTGCTTATAGGGTTTGTCGTCCCAGAGCCAGAGGGATCGAGCTTATCGAGCTCGGTGGAATCAACCCGACTTCCGTGACGACGGCTGTGATATTGGTTGGTGGAGTGAGGTCGTAGAGGGGGTTAAGAATAGTGAGTTTTGGTTTTGATTGGAGCATCAGTGATTCTTTCGGTTTGCTCAAAGGGAAGGAGCTAAGCAGAAGTTCGGATGGAGCTGGGAAGGAGAATCAGACTAGGTAAACGAGCTAGTGAATAGAAGGAGGAAAGTACGTACCTAGTTCATTTTTCGTGAACCCATCCAATTGTACACCTTCAGCGAACTTGTAGGTTTCGCAACATACGATCACAGGTACATTATGCTGCTTTGCAAACATAGCAACAAGGGCAGTGCCAGCGCGAGAGTAGACTGCACCGTTTGAGTGCAGTGAATGAGCACCCAGGAATACAGTTGTTACTTCTGTGATCACTGATGTTAAGGCGGGCAGGAGAAGGTAGGTACATTGAATGGGATTTGGTGAGTTGGAAGTTGTTAATGCGAGTTTTGCAAGTAGTTTTTTGCCTAGTTCATTTAGATATAGGAGGATCCGAAAGCGTGAAGTTCTAGGATTGTGACAGACCTTCTAGCATAGGACGTGAATCCACGATGATTACCGAAAATCTCTTGCCGTCTTCGTGAGCCCGTAGTAGCACCTTCTCAACTATCGATGACCTAGATCAGGGTAAGAACCAGATGGAAAAGAGATATTGACGTTGTTACCTGGCATAAGTTAGGATTACATCTCCATCTTTAATCTTCTTGCCAGCTGTCTCGCAAATGACTTCGTCAGCGACAAATATTCTGTCTCTGAGATAATTGTCTATTGTTTGGCATAGTGCATCCTTCGCCTAGAAATAACCTAGATCAGAGCACTACTAAGCACTATTTCAACGAGGAGACTTACGTCCTGTTCCGGGAGATCAATATCGGAGTTACTGATCTCAAGTTTGAGCTGACGGATAGCGTTCCCCATAGTGACCGACATAGGCCTTGCGGCGACGAGATGTGTGATTTGTGGTGACAGATGAGTCATGAGATGTCTAGACAGTGTGTTATGCGTAGGTGTTACATAGTCTTGGATAACCTGATTCACAAGTAAGAGGTGAAATGAGAAACTCATAAATCTCACTCACGGATTTAAAAGCAGTCAGCGTGGCAATACATCTTGCATTGGCACCAGTAATCTTGAACTCTGAGAATTGAAGAGCAAGTCTTTGGATCGCAGGATGTATAAAGATTCCACTTTTGAAAGATACAATGACCTGTCTTGTAAGACCAAAATGTGAGAATATCCGAAGTCCGCGATGTGTGCTATCTGCATCATCGGTAGATGCGACCACATTAATGGTTGCTTCTTTCTGGGTAGGCTTCCTCGGTGTCGAAGAAGACGCAGATTGCACAGTTCCCTGCTTTGCTCTACCTGCAGATGCTGTTGATCCTCCTCCTCCTTGGTTCTGCTGTTTCTGCTTTGCTGCCCTCTGCTTCTCCTGAAGTTCTCTCCTTTCCGCCTTAGTCATTGATTTCTGGGCTGGTGCCCGGATCGGTCTCCCACTTTCATTTTCGTTGTTTGCTTTCCCACTAGATTGCGGATTTATGGGCACTGGCATGACGTTCGTAGTTACGATTTGTAGATTATTTAACGACGTCGACTGCAGCGATCAAGTTTAGGTTGTATATGACTCCATCAGGCACGTGACTGAACGCAGTTTGATCATTGATGACTAATCACTTGGGAATTCACAAGTGCTTTTCAAGATTTCACCACCTCCAGACCTACTGACCAACATAGCATGGTAATGCGCTCATCCAATTTTTTGCGTATGAACCAGCTCATTCTGCATATTTCTAGGGCGTACCCGCACTTTTCAGATGGCTCAGCAAGAAATACCCCAAAATCAGTATGTATCGCGCTCGCATTCAGAGTTTTCCATTCCTGACACATTTCGTGCAGTTTACTCTGTAACAGAAGACGAGGATATACAGGTGCCCGATGAAAACGATGTCAACATTACCGTGCCCATCAACATGTCCGAACCAAACCCTAATGGTGTAGAGTTCGACAATTTGTACTTGGATATGAACGGGATCGTGGGTGTACCACAACTTTATGATATGAGCCAGGTAGCTTAAGAGATCCATATTCCAGGTTCATCCTTGTACGCATCCAGAGGGCAAGGTATATCTGTTCTTGTCACTTTCTCCCTATATACACCTCAACATTGTCCCCCCTAGCCTGCACCAGAGACTGAGCAAGAAATGATGGTAGAAGTCTTCAAGTACACCGAACGGGTCGTCAACATGATTAGACCTCGAAAACTACTATTTCTGGCCATTGGTGTGTCAAAAATTATGTCCATTCTTGAGCCTCAGACTCTCATTTTTCTTTCTCTAGATGGTGTGGCTCCGCGAGCCAAAATGAATCAGCAGCGCTCTCGTCGATTCCGAGCAGCTCAGGAAGCTAAGGACAAAGAAGAGGCCAGAAAAGAGTCGTTATTACTCTGGGAATGTAAGCCTTCTTGTTTGTACTTTTCTACTCTCTGGTCTAAGGTTCATTTTAGCGATGGGTAAGGAAGTAAGCGAGGAAGAAAAGAAAATCAAGCCTTGGGACACTAACGCCATCACACCCGGGACACCGTTCATGGATTTGCTCTCCGCATCTCTACAATATTGGGTTGTCCAAAAGATGAATACGGATCCTGGCTGGAAACAGGTATATCCTCACATTTGCCACTGGATTGCTCTAACACCCACTTCTTCAGATTCAAGTCATCATTTCAGATTCAAGCGTTCCAGGAGAAGGAGAACATAAGATTATGGATTTTATACGTCGGCAGCGTGTAAATCCTGGTCACGATCCCAACACCAAGCACGTTCTCTACGGACTGGTAAGCTGAAATTTTCGCTCACTCAACACCCAGTTAACGCCACTTCAGGATGCCGATCTGATCATGCTCGCTCTCGCTTCTCATGAGCCCCACTTCAGGATTTTGCGGGAGGATGTGTTCTCCCAGGATATAAGTTCGACGGCATGCAGGACTTGTGGTCAGGAAGGGCACTACTCAGCACAGTGTACAGGCACAAAAGCTGATATACAGAAGAAGCCTCCCCCAGAAAAAAAACCATTCATTTTCCTCGATGTGTCTATCTTGCGCGAGTACCTCGAAGTCGAGCTCAACGTGCCCCAACAATCGTTCCCTTTTAATCTCGAGCAAGCCATTGATGACTGGGTGCTCCTCATCTTCTTTGTCGGCAACGATTTCCTTCCCCATCTTCCCTCCCTTGAGATTAGAGAAGGCGCTATTGACACTTTGCTCCGGATATGGAAACAAGACCTAGACAGAATGGGTGGCTATCTTACGAACAACGGTCATATTGAGCTTTCCAGAGCACAGATTATTCTTGAGGGTCTTAGCAAACGTGAAGATGATATATTTAGACGAAGGCGTGAAGGTCTGTCTCCAACAGCAGTACATACTCGGAGTCCCTACCCACATGATCATCCTCCACCCTATTCCTTTGCTTCTATCCCTCTCTGTCTTGTGATCTTCTATCTGAAGCAAGCTCTCCTTACCTGATTGAATGTTTTGTTTTGTTTTTGCTATAGCTGAGGAACGTCAAGATCAAAACGCCAAACGTCGGAAACTTGAGGACGGCAGACATGTTGCTGGTGCTATACCTTCTTCTGCCCTCGGTCTTTCTGTGAATCCGTCCTTGCATCCCCTTCCACCAAAACCAGATTTCGCAGCCAAAGCAGACTCCATAGGTCTAGGTGGTTTGATTGATGCTACTGCAATACAGAATATACCTACAGCAACTCAGGCACTCAGTGGTTCCAATCATGATGTCGTAGCCAATAGAAGAGCGATTAGGATGGCCAACATGAGCGCTGCTGAAATGCTCAAAGCCCAGCTTTCTGGTTCGACCCCCGGGATGAAGCCGGATCTATCCCTACCGGCCAAGCCTTCTGTCGACCTACCACCACCCCAGTCCCCATCCACTGTCGCCGCTCCAATATCCGCAGGTGCGCGTGATGCGCAGAACGAGAGCAGTACTGCTATTGGGACTCCTATCGCAGATAGAGGATCAAGCGATGAGCCTATGACACAATCATCGACTATTCTTGATGATAGGTCCTCTCCTTCTGTGATAAGTGTCAAACGCAAGGTCGATGAGATGGATGGGACAGATACACCTGATATTGTCGGTTCGGATGATGATGAACCACCTCCAGAACTGGTTGGAACGGGACCACTGGAAATGAAGCTCAACGCGGACGGAACGGTAGAACAAGAGGATTACGTTAAGTAAGTTTGCTCCCTTTTCCCTCTTACTAGCACATCCTGGTGACATCTTTATCAAGGCTTTGGGAGCCTGGGTACAAAGACCGCTATTACAGGCAAAAGTTCGGTGTGGAAACTTCCGATCTTGAGTTCAGGAAGAAGTTGCTTCCCATTTCCTGCATTTGACATCAGTCCGCTAACTTTACATATCAGGATCACAAAGTCTTATGTCGAGGGTCTTTGCTGGGTTCTACATTATTACTACCAAGGAGTACGGTTCTTTCTCACCTTCTGCATATGGTTGCTGATAATTTTGCAGACCGCTTCATGGCATTGGTACTACCCATACCATTTTGCGCCATTCGCAGCCGATTTTACAGATATCGCCAATATGGATATAAAATTTGACCTTGGTTCTCCGGCCAAGCCCTTTGAGCAGCTGATGAGCGTGTTTCCTGCCGCAAGGTTCCCTATCTTAAACTACTTTATGTTGCGTTTTTTTGACTGTTTTTGTTCTTGTAGTCGCAAGCATATCCCAAAACCATTCCATCACCTGATGACAGATCCAGATTCGCCCATTATAGATTTTTATCCTACAACTTTTGAGATCGACATGAATGGCAAGAAGATGGCATGGCAGGGAGTGGCACTCCTGCCGTTTATAGATACTCCTCGTCTATTAACGGAGATGGCGAAATTCTACCCAACAATCACAGAAGAGGAGAAGCAGAGAAATACTCCTGGAAGTGACATCCTATTTGCTTCCGACCTTCACTCTCTCTATCCTTTCTACGAGGCTTTGTATGGCAAGAGGAAGAATCAGAATGTAAAGTTTACAAATCTCATCCCTGCATGCCTACCTCCTAATGTCTCTTCTTTATCTAGCCTGTTCCTCTCGATGTCTCTCTCAGCAAGGGTCTAAACGGATTTGTACTCCCCAACTCCGATTGCATACCGGGCTCAACGTACTATTCCCCATTAGCTGAAGACGCCATACCAGGACGACCAGTAGTCAATCTACCAGACATTCCTAAAGACCGCTCTCTATCCGTCCTCTACTTCTTTCCTCCACAGCTCACACCACATCGCTCGATGCTACTACCAGGGCTGAAAAGACCAGCAAGACAACTCACTCAGCAAGATATTGTGGAGGCCAGGAATGGAGGTCGTGGAAGGGGCAGGGGTGGTGCCAGAGGCGGTGGCGTAGGTAGACAGGATAGCTTCCACGCTACCCGTCATGCCTACGACGATCCGCGAAACTTTGGCTCTGATAGGCCCGTTGGGGGAGGGTACGATAGGACACACGGTGCTAGAAACTCATACGGCGCGGGACATACGTCATACAATAGTCTTCCTCCTGGAAAAGAATCTTACGATGGAAGAGGCTCTTCCTACCCATCCCATAACTCCTATACACGACCTCACAACTCTTATGGCTCAGCACCTTCCTACAATGGAAGTGGTGGGTACCGAGACTCTCGACCGCCACCGCCAGCCAATTATAGCTATAGCTATAGCGGTGGTTATAACGGGGGCAATTCCAGCCATGGAGGCAATTATGGAGGGTACAATCCCAGTCCACCGCCACCAAGCGGATACTATGGCGGCGGCAGTCGTGGTGGTAGTGGAGGAGGAGGAGGAGGAGGAGGAGGAG
>CEMT01388202.1:256-50029 GCA_900068985.1 Pterula multifida
GGCCTCCCAATGCTGCATGCTGTAGTTTCTGCGTCTGGATTTTCCAAAAATATTTGGGGCCAAAAAGTTCCAGTAACCAGAACGTCGACGAGTTGAGGGTTGAACAGTCCTTTGCGATACGCGTTAAGATACAGTTTGCGAGTTTTAATCAACCTTTTATCGTCAGAAGACCCTTCTGAGATGAGTCGACGGGAGAAGTAGGGAAAAACTGGACAAGTGTCCGGCATGTGAAGCGCACATATGCGAGATGGCCATAGCTGATCGAAAGGGGCAAAGTTGGTGGATCGCATGGCATACTGGAGAGTAGCGTCTATAACTTTCTCTACGATCCCATCGATTTCTCCACTACCCAAGAGGTGCTTTGATCGTGATAATAACGACTTCACTGTTTCTTCGATCAGACCTGCAATACTTTCTACGCCCGGTTTGAGTTTGTGCTTCTGAGAGGTGGATAGCACGGCTCGCATGGTTTCTGCGGCATGGTCTATTCGTTTGGTTGATGTCATTGTACGTTCAAAAAAGATGTTTCGTATACCACGGGACATGAGAACATGTTTGGAGTAGTCATTGCCTGCTAGAGCACCGAGGAGTGGTAGGAGATTTTGTGGTAGCTGGAGGTGCTTGGCAAGGAGTTCTGGTTTGTAGACCGTGATGGATAAGGTAAGTGATATTTTCTCGACACCCACGGGGGGAATAACCCCTCTTCCGAAGATCGCCTGTTCAGAGGTGGTAATCTTGTTCTTGCTTTTGGACTTCTTGACGGTGCAGAATTCATGGTCGGATTCCTCGTGATGAGTTTCGTTCAGCATACTTCCGATCCAAACCATCTCATCCAACGGGATATACCCTTTGTAACCTGGCGAGTTCAAGATCACGAAATCGGAATCCATGCCAACGACACAACCACCAATTCGACCTGCAAGTTCAACAGCATAGGGATCTGCTTCTCCGTCAGCATAGTGGATGTGCAGATTAGTCTCAGAACGACGGAGAATTTCGAGTGCACTCCTGCATGCAGGAAGACAAAGTGGAGGGATGAGTTGAGTTTCTCTGAGAAAACGGGCTGTTGAACGTGATGCCTGAGACGTCCTATAGAAGAGTATAGAGGACTGGACTCGATCCGTTGCACGGGATATTTGAGTAGCGAATTTGATCTGTGGGATGGGACCTGGGTATAGCAATGGGTCGTGTCATCGCGTTGCAAGGTGTTTTCAGGATAGACACACCATCAAATACAAAGTGGACAGTCAGCCCAAATGCAATCCAGTGCTGGACAACATCAACTGTAAGTTCTGCGATAGAGGCGTATTCGCCACCATAGACCCAGGGCAAGTTGGAATTGTGCTGTATGTGATAAATGAAGCTAAAGAGTCAAAGTTCTTATCAGCCCTTATGTAAAGATGTGTAGACTCACGACCAGCCATCTACGACTATTGGTCGATAAGATACCGGTTGCTGGGCGGCCTTGAGTTGAAAAGTCTGAGCAAGACTACGCCTGTGCTCACGAATATAGGTGGATAGGCCTGAGGGTTCCTCTTTGAGATATCCGATAAGAGGTAAGCAGGGAAAGGGATTCGTGCGCACCTGTGATCCCCATTACATTTGATAAGGAAGTGGTGCCAAGTTCCAACGTCAGTCGTAGAAGTCAAGAGACGCCCTTTAGATCACAGATCCTTGAAATCTCTAAATCGGCTTACTACGTAGCATATACGTTACATCATGTCATGACACAACTTGGTTATATGAGACCAAAACCTTATGATTTCGGCTCGTTTCGATACATGCAATGTGCGAATTTGTGGTGCTACTAGCAAAGTTGAAATTGACGGTACGCAACTTTTGACAATGTGCCATGGTGGAGGCCTGTCCGAATGACAGCCAAAGGAAGAAAATGCCAGATCGCAATTCACCCTTGCAAAGGATTGGGCGGATTGGGTAAAGATAATAGGACTCGGACGCTGTACATAAAGCAAACCTTCAAATTTCAGTCTTCAGGTTTCAACTACCCAACCGGGCCCAGTTGAACTAGAACAGAATGCATTGCACATGAAAGTGAGAGAGTAATGTACATAATTGCTCGTGAACGTACAGATTGTGATGGAGTAAAATGCGTGCGCGAATAAATCCAATGATGTATATGATATAGTTGAAAGAAGCTGTCGTCTCTATTACGGCTTGGAATCTGGATTGGAGTCCGACTCTTTCCATTTTTCTACCGACCATTTAATGGTACGCCCTGCAAGAATGAATGGTTCCCTTGTCCATGTCTTCTCCCACACTCTAAGCCAAAACTTCTGCTGCTCCCCAGATACCAGACTCTCGTAAGTAAGTGCCAACATCGTCCGAGCTGGTTTCACTAAGTTCATGACTTGCGTGTGAAGGACAGGAACTGGAGCGGTGGGGTGAAATAGATAGGATACATTGCTAGAAATGATAGTAAATAAGCAAAATCCATGTTAAAAGAGCGAAAGCCTTACGCCTGATATGCAAGATCTGGACCAGGATGGGGTGGTATTATTAGACCGTACCACTGGTTATCAGAAGTTGTCCGCCGCTCTTCTTGGATGCGTTGAGAAGGATTTCCTTCCTCCGTCGTAGGAGCGTTCAGGTGCTGACTTTGCTCACCAGAAGCTTGGTTTGTAGCTTGCTTCTTCAAATACGCCTGGTACTCGTGCCAGATGGCGTGTCGGGATGCTCTTCGCCGAGCAAAGTCCATTTGCCCAGCCATGTCCAATGACATTTGTGACAAATGATCTTGTGCAGCCCACCGGCTCTTGCTCACCCAGACATATAGGCCTTCCTCCCAGTACTTCGTCTCGTTCGCTGGCGGAGACTGAAGCTCGTCCTTCCCTGGTCGTTTTTGACCCTCTATGGGTAATGGGTACTTTGTATGCCCGCTCGAGTCGACATCACGGTGGTTCTTGAACGCGATGACATTACGCACTTCGTGTGAGAAGACATTACGGATACATATACTGTAGCACTCAGGTTCACGACGGTGTATTCGCCCAGTGATTGTTTGCGAGCAAAAGGTAAGGCACCTTTCGTCCACTGTTGGTGAGAATTGGCCTGCAAACTCTCTAATCAGTATCGCAACAAGCTGTGGAGCCAGGTCACATTTACCTTTGGGAGGAGTAATGATCTTTATGCTAGGGAATGACTCAAAAAGTACAGCTGGGCGCCTCTGATTTGAGGGATTTGGTACGGGTGGATTATTGGAAGTTGAAGGATCGCCAGAAGACATGGAGAAAAACGGATGAAGGTGTGGAAGTGACAAGTCTGTGATATCGTATTACTATGTAGGATGGCGTGGCCAGGCTTACCTAATCAATTTTTTTTCCATATAAAATCAGATTGTTTTTGCAGAATTTTCTTTTTCTTACCGCCGTATGAAGAATCGCTGTCGCAGCTCACGCACCAGAAGCCTTTGCGTTTCTTTTTATTATTATTTGTTGTGGGGAAAGTCCCCGGAGATGCAGAGTTCTTCCTCTTCCTACTAATGGAAAGCGACCACCTGTAAACTCCGTGGTACTGGTTGGGGATCGGAGGGAGATTCACTGGCTAGCCATTTTCTGGTCCTAAAGCCCGCTCTCGACCACTCTGCAGGCTGCTCGGAGGATTGTCTGTTCAATTGTGGCACGGATTTGCGAAGATATGAGCATCTCCATGCTTGGGCACCTAATCCAATGAAAAGTCACCGTTACTCATTGATATAGTTATGCGATTCACGATGCTTCTGCTTTTGCAGACGTCAACGAACTTAATGGGGCTCACTCTCATACGGCGTGTTGGTTATTTTTTCCATTCTACCCCCTCGAACTTCGTGTTCTTGACTCCGCCTCGGGCTGCCTCGTAACAAAGTGAGTCACTGTCTCCAGCTTACTTTGTATGATGCTAGCATTTTTTTATTTGAATTTCTTCGTGGTATCTACCTGCATTTGCATGAATGCAGGGCATGCTCCATAACTTGACATTCTGATTTGCTCGGACCTCTTTGGCCTCGTCTCCATACTGATAACATTGTGCTAGGCCGTCAATCGGGAAGCTATATCCTACGATTTTGCTTCATGCTTCGGCCTTTTGGCTTGCTCTGTGCAGTACATATACGTTCTTTGGTAGTCAACTTCGTACTTATTTCATCATATGTATGTTCCTCAGTTTGCTCTGTATCATCTACACATCCTTTGAGTCGACGATTCCAGCGATACTTGACTCTCTACCTTTGGTATTCCTTTCCACCCTGCATCACAACCCAAGTTCAATGGACAGCTCACCGGATAGTATATTGATAAACACTCATCAATCGTCTGTTGTGCGATGTTCTGCACACTTGACGGTCCATGGAACAATTTGCAAATCTTGACGGTATATAATTAGGACACATCAACCTGAATGTTATAACAAATGCAGTGCCTCAAGGTGGCAATATAAACGCACCAAATGGACAGAATATGAGGACAACGTAGATCTGGTTACAGTACGTCTAGATCACAAGCTCTGATTATGAGACACTATAATTTCGCCTTAAGGTTCATGCTCTGCCCAGCTTCAGCCTTGGCTCGGTCTTTGAGCTGTCTTCTGAGAATTTTTCCTGCAGGACTACATAAAAGAGTCAGAAATTGAACCATGAGAAAACTGCGACAACACCTACCTCTTGGGGATAACATCGATGACAATCACGCCTGTGGATGAATATTCAGTGATAAATGGTCTTATAGCATGAAGGTGCCATACCCCCTCTAAGGTACTTGTGTCGGGCGACTTTGGTTTTCATCCATTTCACGACAGACTGACCAAACTTCACTTTCTCAGCATCAGATGTCATAGTGGTGGGGTCTGCATGTACGACGTAAGCCCTACATGTGCGTTTTAGCGCGGTATCTGCGTGTTAGTCGTTGGGACGCACCTAGGCAACTCCGTCGCTTCTTTCTCATCGTACACCCCAATAACAGCAGCGTCTGCGATATCTGGATGTCCGAGAAGTACACCTTCCAGCTCCGCAGGAGGTACTTGATTCAGCAACGGTTCAGCAAAGGAACGTAAGTACTAAGTCGTGCTCTGACAGACCTTGGAAACCCTGCGAGGGAAGTCAGACACTTCACTCAATTCCTAGTCGCATCAAGTCAATACCTTATATTTGACGAGCTCCTTCTTACGATCCACAACAAAGAAGTAACCGTCTTTGTCCTGTATGGCGATGTCCCCCGTCTGGAACCATCCATCTGGGGTGATGGCATTTCTGGTCGCAGCGGGGTTATTTAGATACCCCTAAGATAACAAGAGGCCTTGAGCTTTTATTTCATACCTATAGCCCAAACATACCTTCATGACGGTAGGCCCACGAATCCATATCTCACCAGGTTCGCCGTCAGCTGCATCTCTCTCACCATTCTCGGTGTGAGTAACCAGTCTACATTCTAAGTTGGGAAGCAAAAGACCAATGCTGCCGACCTTTCGTAGTGTGTCAAATTCAGGAAGCATATGGGTCGCTGGAGAGGATCAAGGAGTTCTCATGGGTGTAGTTAAGAGATTTAAAATTAAAGCTACTCACTTGGAGAGGTTTCCGTCAAGCCGTAACCTAGACAAGCAATGAGTACCGGCACCGGGGCTCTGGCTGAGCACCAAGAAAGCTTACCTTGGAGAATGGCGAGTGAGTCCTCTTTTGCTCCTTTTCTGAAAGAAAGTAGTCTTTTCAGGACCTGAAAAGCAGATGAAGAGCTGAAGATAGCGGTGGCAGTCTTTAACTCACATCCTTTGTCAAGAGATCCCCAAGAGGTGCAGCGCCTGACACTAAAACTCTGACAGTTGAGAGGTCGTATTGCTCAACAGCTGAGCTAAAATGTTAGACTATGTCCACTGTAGAGACAATAGACGACCGACCAGGATGACGAGCAAGAATGACCATGATGGGAGGAACAATCAATGAATGAGTAATTTTATACTTCTGGATGTTCTGGCAAAATTGGACAGGCTCGAATCGGCTCATGATAACCACCGGCATGCCAAGTGTAAGAGAGAACATCATCAGCTTGTTAGCACCTAAATGGGTGTGAGTGCAAACCTCTCCGAAAGCAGAAGGATCAATCAATACCATATATATGATACAAAGGTAATATCCCAAGCATAACGTCCCCTGAGCGCCTCTTAGGAAACCAAGCCGGTAGGATATGGATTAAGGACAATAGATTCTTGTGAGTTGTCTAGATGATATCACGTCAATTGCAACGCCGTAGAATAATGACCGCGAAGGCGAGCACCTCAACACCCTTTGGCTGACCGGTCGTGCCAGACGAATAGCATAATAACACAGTCTCGTGTGCCTGTGGCCCATCGAACTTCTCTTCTTCTGCCAGTCTGTTACCCTTCAAAAGCCCACTCAAAGTTGCAAGGTCAGAATTGGAATTTGGCCTGTCTGGGCCATTAATCCAATCTAGTCCTTTATCGATGAGAATAACTCGAGCGGCGGATTCACTAGTGGAGAGCCCAAGATGCTTGAACATCTCAAACAAAGTTGGAAGACCCTCTTCCGTGGTGAAAACAAGTTTTGCTCCAGAGTCCTTCAGCTGATGCTCCATCTCAACCGCTGTGTACGAGCTATTGGCCAAAGTCGCACGTAGGCCCGCTGCAACGATCCCGTAGAACACGACCGGAAATGCCACGCTATTTTGAGAGTATATCATGACAGTGTCCCCGCGCTTCAACGGCAGTCGTGGATTATTGAGCAGTCCATGAGCAAGCGACAGAGCTGCATCTCGAACAAACTTGCGCGTTAAGGTAGTTCCAGTGACGGCATCTATAAATGCGGGCATTGAGGCATCCCAGCCTCCGATGAGATTGTCCTTCTCTGAGAGGAGGTATGTGAAGAGAGAACACTCTGGGATGACAACAGAAGGCGCCTTCGGGAGGTATATCCTTGGACTCGGAGACATTCTGACTGAGTTAGAAGTATAAGGGAACGAGACCGGAGGCAAGGAACGCACAGAAGTTTTAGCTTAAGTACTTATATTTGAGAATGAGTGGGATGTTATTGATTCATCGGCTAAGGGCGCTTTTTGGATTCACTTGCCCACTGACCCGGACCGACCCACTCAGGGTCGAATGTTTGACGTCCTCCGTTCAGACCATTGCTTCAAACTTTTGACCGGTTATTTATATGAAGACCAACGGGCACAACTACTAGTGCTGACTCGGAAGTGAAGCATTTTGCTAATAGTTGCATGGCAGTCAATGACGATACAATAGATGCCCATAAAATAACAACGGTGCGCGGCAGGGACGCGCTTCAAGATTTGAGAGAAACCTAGTGTACATTTCTTGATATCCTCTTGTACATCGGATCCATTGGAAGACAGTCTCTAGTAGGGCACCGTGCTTTGACACTTCCCCCAGCTTAGATAAAGTCCCATATCCCAATGCAAAATGACCTTGCAAGAGTAAATTTCTTGAAAAGGGTGGGGCGTAAATTCTTCAGTCTCCGTACAGATTTATCCAGTGTTGAATGACATTATTCATTAGAACTCACCGAGATCACCCGCGGCACAACTGAACCACAGTGGCCTCGACACTTGGACTATTTTGACAGTATGGACACCTATCAGTCAATGAACATGATCATGTCTGTCTGCAAAAGCGATTAATCCACACACTTGACCAGGCATATGTAGACGTAGCAAAGTAATCATGGCACTGGCCAGTGGCCAGGCCAATATTGCACCAGGCAGTTTATGGTAAACTGTGCCAGCTTATGTCGCCAAAAAAAAAGTCCGCTTTTGCTATCACCGCGGGGTACTAGGATGGTGAGCGCTAGCCTTTCAGATTCAAACATTTGAAGAGACTGGATAAGAGACTGCTAGTGCTCACTACATATCATGTGCAATAGGTTGATAAATGACCCCTTTACAGTAATGAATCAATTTGACAACTTCCACATCTCTCTAGTGTGAGCTATACATGGCAAACTGTGGTATTTTCTTTCAAGACTGTATTCCTACCATCATCATTTCTCTGTATCCATCTCCAGTTCCTATTGTGTTATAGCACAAAAAGCTGGCCTAGACCACTCCCAAGGTACTGTATAATGCCAAATAGTATAGGAGCATGGCATCGCCAGCCATTTTTCCATATTTTTATCAAGCACAAATCTTGTTAGTAACGGTAACAAGCTCTGATGTTTGCTGGAGATGATCTGTTTGTCGTGGTTCCTGCATCCTTAGGTCAGGGCAGATCAATTCATTGCAAATTTTCTTCAACGAGTTTTCACTGAGTGAGCTTATCAGAAACTCGGTTGACGAGTGTAAAGTTTCCCGAAAGAGCGCTAAGAAAATACCCTCGTAGCGACGAGTGGGGCGCGATCGTCGTTCAGCCTTGAGTGACATCGGCCTCGGTCAAGGACATCGACCCGAAGCTCAGCTTCAAGTTCAACGATCATATATACGGCAGTCGGAAAAAGATGGTCGGAATCAGATAACTTGTCACTTTCTCATTCTTCGAGAGCGCATGCGTTAACGAACAAATTTTCATGAGGTAATCAGGATAGATCGTAATAGGACAAGATCACAGGAAACCTGCTGCTGAGCAGGTCCATTCTACGAGTTGATTTACTCGCTCTCAGCAATCAAAGCAACAATCATTCTGGGAGGATGCTGAATATGGGATTTAACCAAAATGATGGGTAAACACACCTGTAAAGGTAGTAAAAGAATGACACCAGATAGAAACCAAGCTTGATGAAGCTTTCTTTCTTATGCCCTGGAAGGGTGCGGAAAATCTCAGTTGCATCATACATGTGGTTCTTGGTACGGATTCTGACCGAGTGCATGAGAAGAACAAGAAAAAAAAGAGAGACGATTTCAACTTTAACTTACTTATTGCCATTGAACACAACAAGAGGTGCGTTGAGCAAGAAGGCTATCCACTGTCCGGATAGAAGAAACAGAATAGCCAAAAACGCGTGCGCGATGTTTTCTGGTAACACAAACTGTTCCCAATGAGCTTGCACGTTCTGAAGAGCTGGAAAGTGCCATATACCTGATTCAACTTATTGCAAAGGTCTATGGGGTTGATGTAATCGCATTCCAAGTCCGAAAACATTATAATCTAGTCCAACGCAGTTAGTTCATGAAAATGGATGCAGAAGACAAGATAAGGTAACAGGACACTCCTTGGGATTTTTTGGGGTCATAAACAGACGTGAAGTAGCGAAACTGAGGTTATAAGGTCCGGAAACTCACGAAGAAAACCATCGTAAAAAGAAGTCCAGCAGACATTAACACCGCAAAAAGAAACAGCCAACCTATTGTTTCGTCGAGTCAATAACGTTAGGAAAATTTTCACAAAGCCAGCCAAAAATAAGTAAGAGTTCAAGGTTCCATGAGGCCCCTTGTAACGCGCTGCAAGCGCGACAAGTGATTGAGAAAACACACCTGCACCACCCATAACTGCCTTGGGATAATATGTGAATACAAAAAGATTTGTTGTAGGAGTAGTATTTGACCCAATCCAAGTCCTATGACCAGGGATAGAGGAGTAGTTGAACTTCTGAAAATCGCTGATGAGAGAGGTAGGTTCAACGCCAGGAGGCGGGTGACGTCGCACTGAAGTCACACGTGACACATGGCGGCCACTATTGCACTTCTAGTCGTACTTACTCTAGTGACTGTACTACTGATGCTAGACCAGTGCGGTCGGCAGCGGTAACTCTTGTTAGCGAGTTTGAACAAATAGGATCAGACGTGATGCAGTGCTTGTTCATGGAATTACAACTGGATGTACTATTTGGATAGAGTGCTGCTGGATATCATCATATGTACCAGAGTGCCGCTGAAAGTTACTAACCTCCGAGCACTTGTCTCAGTACTAGTAGTGTTTAGTGTAGTATATATCTACTGCTGCGCTGTGTCTTCAAGTGGTAGGCCTTAGACTAACAGTAACCAGCTCAGGTATCGTTTATCCAGATGCATGCCAATAATGTCCATCTGCTTTCGATGCAGCTTTTGCCTTGAATGTAATTTGAAATTACAGTCCCTATTACATAATGCTAAAGGATGTTGAGTCTCCACCCGACGAGCAAGTTCTTACGATCTACCATGGCCAAGTCGGATCGGTTCATCTTCCCTTCGTAGGCATTTTCAACCTTACTCGTTTACGAGACTTATTAGTTCCATAACCCCCGATGATAGTCTGAGCTCGTCAAGCTCTATCTGCCCTGGGAGCTTCGAGATATCACAACAATTTCTGGTTTGTCCGCAATGAATCCGAATTTTGTTCACTGGTGTATGACTGGCTCTAATTCGGCCACCTCTGGTTCCGCCAGTTTATCGAGTTCGTCGTGTTTCTTCAATAAATAGGTCTAAGCTTTCAAGCCTGCGTACTCTTCGAGTCTAGTAGGATACTTTTCCGGCACTGTTGAAATCTAGATCATCATTTGCTAGCCTCTCGACTATTCCACCTTTGGTACCCTCAATCAAGGGCCTGTTTCTTTCTCCAAAACCCAGCCCCACTGGGTTCGCCTTCATCTCGGATGTGAGCTTTCATCGGACAATCCTCTGGCAATATATCGTTGTCTTCAAGGTCTTGCTGGCAATATATTATTAAGTAATAATGGTAGTATTCATAGCACCTCCATTTCACTACGAAGTCATTTAGCCCTTCAGCCCCTTTGTTATGGTCACTCAGTCCGATAAATACTCAGGTGCAGAGAACGGTGTCGCGGGACCGTTCTTAACGGATGGGTTTCCGTTGTCAACCCTCCTGCCGACAGCAGTCACCCCAGGACTAGTATTAGATCCCTTGCCTTACGAATCATGCAAGGACCTCGAGAAGACAATTTCGTCAAAAGTCGCCATTCCACCACTATGGTTTCAGCGACGACTGCACACCAGACCGATTGGACGTTGGGTTCGCTGCCAGCTGTGGCTCACCACTTATCGGCTTGTTTCCCTTTTTTTTTTAATTTCATGATCTTATCCTAAGAAAATTCCTATCTCTTCACAGTAAATTATTTGCACTTGTGGTGACTATTAATCTTCTTGGGCTATTTCTTGCGATATCACAACTGTGGACTTATCCCCGAAGCTACACTGGTGCCTTTGTCTTGGGGAACCTGCAGATCTCTGTTCTTGTTCGTAATGAACTCTTTGGCCGATTTTTATATCTGGTTGTCAATACCTTATTCGCTAAGGTAGGTAGGTAGAACCTATCCTTAAGTTCAGATCTGACGTTCATCCCGGCGTCCCAGTGGCCCCCACTTTGGTTCCGACTTGGCTGCACCTCAGTTTTGCAGCATCTGGGTGGGATTCACTCCGGATGTGCTACATCAGGCTGTTTGTGGCTCGTCTTTCGAATGACCTTAATATTCCTGGACTCCAGAAAGAACCATGATTCAGTTATTATAACTGGTATTTGCACCAACGTAACCATCCTCGTGAGCATATGCAGCGCCTTACCTTGGGTTCGCAACACGCACCACAAGTGAGTAAATACAGAATCACCGCTTTCGAGCTCAGTTAATCTTTCAAGCAGCGTCTTTGAGAGGTATCATCGATTTGCTGGTTGGTTTGGCCTATTATGCAGTTCGTTTCTCTTGTACTCCCTCAATTAAATTATTCATCTAAGATCTGTTATCTGGAAGCTTGGGTATTCGTGGTGCTTGGAGAATGTTATGACTTGGACTCGCATTCTTGGAATCCTGGACTGCACCTCCTCCGTCAACAGGATCTTTGGTTTGTGTTCGGGATGACGATTTTCGCCGTGATCCCTTGGTTTACTGTCAGAGCAGTAAGAGTTGAGGTAGAGATTGTAAGAGCCACTCTGATCGTGTACAGTGCCTTTGCTCACAAAGCACCCCAGCCCTCTCCCAAAGTCATTGTGCTTCGGTTCGAGAGGGGAATGCAACAAGGCCTTTTGGCCAGGATCGCCCGTGGCCCAGTGATGGAGTACCATCCCTTTGGTATTATTAGCAAAGGGAAGAAATCCGGTTGTCACTACCTGATCTGTGGCGTGCAAGGCGATTTCACCAGGCGTCTTGTCAAGGACCCACCAACTCACGTCTGGACAAGGGAGCTGAAAGTTAGCGCTTGAATATCTTCAACACAACATGGGCCTGATTGTCACCTTACTCCAGTTCGCAGGGGTTTCTAATACATCGACACTTTACAGAAGAGGCATTCGCATCTGTACCGGCACAGGAATAGGGACGTCGCTTTCTACTTGCTTGCAGGTGATCCTCAATTGTGTCAAGCTCGCTGTTTGAAATGCTCATTGCTTCCAGAATCCGACTTGGTATCTTATCTGGATTGGTTCAGACCAGGAAAAGACCTTTGGTCCAACGATCTCTGGACTCATACATAACAATATTGAAAAAGAGAGAATGACACTATGGGACTCGAAGGCCAGAGGTTTGTGTGAATTATAGAGGTGTCTCATTACTTGGTGATTCTTTTGGTTCGTACGCATGCAGGTGGTCGTCCGGATTTGATAAAGTTGATCAAGGATGTTTATGTCCGATGGGGCGCTGAAGTCGTCATCATCACGTCGAATTATCAAGGTAACAAGGATATGATGGAAGGCTGCAAAGCTGCCGGAATCCCTGCATTTGTAAGTCTTGTCTTGGTGAATCAGGTTTCCGCTTTCTCAACTATTGAACAGGGGACACTTTATGATTTTTGAGCGGAAGAACAAAGGAAAACAAAACGGCTTTCAATTGACTGACATGTTCACTACTTCCGGATGAATCAAGATGGGCCAGTGTTCACAAAAATATTCTTGCGATACCACTGTAATTCTGGCATGGATGTCAACTTAATCCATGGACTATAAAAGGAGAACTCTCACCTTCAATTGAACTTTTGATGTCATCGAGTGCTCTATTGAAACGAGTGTTCATTGGGCCATCCAGTACTAAGATAGAGGTGAACCGTACCTGTGTTTGCTTATATCCTTTTTGGGGCAAGGGTTAGTCGGATACCACCTTCTGTGCAACTCCTAATGAACATAAGGGCCGAGTGAGACTTGAGCTTAATCAGAGATCAATTAGAACGAAACCTTGATGGTTGAAACATCTTGGTGCCGAAATTCAGACTCTTGGGCACGACCACATGAATTGTGCTCACCAATACTACCTTACACCTGTTAGTCTCTGATTATTGTCGCAAAGAAGGGGTTATTACCGATAGTGCAGCCAATCGACGACATCAGGCATTTCTTCTAGCAGAAATAACTTATCAACGTGCACTGAGTTGCCGGCAAGGACGCCTGTCTTCTGTTCCGGGACCCATTTCTTGATGTATGAGAGAACCATCTGTGCAACGGATTCTCGGCTGTATTGCGAATTCAAGCAAGCTTCAGTGAGTCCCGTCTAAGACAAGCAGGAGCTGATTATCAGTAATATTTCTAGACATTCAGGGCAGATCGCTTGCTGAAGAGTGTTGCTGAGTGCACCATTCATCCATGCTCTTCAGCGTCTCCTTGTCTGTGCGAATGATGTATCCTACGCCTTCGTCGACGAGTTCCAAATTTCCATTTGTTATCAAGACCTCGAGAAAAATACAGCCATGCGCAGAAGTTGAGCATCCATGAACTCACAGCGATCTCCAGTATTTTATCACGTCGGGGAGTTAGACCAGTCATTTCACAATCAATCCAGACCAGAGGTCCATCATGGTAGCCAAGAGGGGTTTCTGTCATTAGTTTCCTAAGGGGAAAATATGAAGGTGGAAGTCGTAGATACGGGAAGCAATTGAGGTTCACAACGCGATGGAGAGGACGGCAGCGCAGGTACATGTGTACGCGCTAGTCAGCCCTCGTTTTGAATTATCATGAACGTCGATACCATTACTGTAACGCATAACGCTTGATATGCTTTCAGAGCCGAATGACAGAAAGTTAGTTGGAAACTCACCTGAAGCAAGCTTCCCCACACCATCGATGTCTCCGTTTTTATTTCTTGAAGGGAACCTCGGCACTGTTTCTCAGAAATTTCTGTGCAAGGACTATGGCATATCACGCCAGAGCCTAGATGACACCATAGATTGAGACATACTTAGTTACAATATATACCTACTCAGCTATCCACCATACTTGCAATATCTCTCGACTATTCTACAAACTCGCAGGCAGGTGTCTACACATTTCATCAGCATCCTCCAGTGACGCTCATTCCCCGGAACCTGTTCGAGCATTCTCTCTCCTTAATCGTAAGCTGCCCGTCGCAGGAGTCACCCTGGATGTACCTGAGAATGATTGTCCTTCTAGACCCTGGGACTGCAAAAACAGAGAAAGCTAATCAATCATCATCTCTTCCTTGCTTTACTGGCCATGTTGCTCCTGTAATACATATGCTCAGCTTTGGTGGCAACTAGTATAGGTAGCCCTCAGACAACCACCTTTTGCGCGGGTTATGTATGTCTGTTTCACAGAATAGCCGGGATGGCTCAGGGGAATAAATCAAAAGTATGCTTACAGATTGGAACTCTTTAGAATAAATGAACTTATGTATACGTATGTGTACAAGTAACATCTTGAAGTTGAAACCAAATCACTATAACAGAAATATTGGGGTTGCAGGGTGCCATACCAAGAAACAGACCATGGTGTCCAGCCATCCACACGGCTATGTTTCTTCGTGCAAATGCCTAAAAGCTTTTGAGAATATGCATGTAGAACCGCGGAATGCGACACTTACTGTCCCAGTACCTTGTTCATCTTGAACATGTCAATTTTGTCGGCATTGAATACGGAACGAAGCTTGTCATCGCACAATATCTCACGCTTGTTCTCAGGGTTCTGGAGCTCATTGGTCTTGATATATACCCAAAGCTGCTTCACAACTTGTGGCCGAGAAAGTTTTGGTACATCGAGAACGTCTGCAAGTGATGGGCTAACATTGACGTTGAGGACAATGTCTATAGGCAGTGAATGGATATAAGACTAGCCTTAGGGTATACTCCTTTGCAAATCCTCCTTTGGCACCGCCAGTATCACCTTGCTTCTTCACCCTCTTGCGCTTCTTGCCAGTAGACTCTCCAGCACTCTCTTCGTCCGAGTCAATGGTAGCTGCGCTCTTCGCCGACCGTGAACCACCTCCCTTGCGCGGGGAAGATCCTCCATTTCGAGTGGAACGACCATTAAGCTCTTTTGACAGCTTCTGAGCGTAAACTTCATCACTACTGGGACGGCCCTTCTTGACCTTCTTTTGAGGAGGCTGTTGGTCCTGCTCCTCTTGCTCACTTCTATTACCATCACCGTCATCTGCTTCATTGTCCGTGTTCACCTCCTTATAAACACGAGTTATGACCTGATCTACTTCTTCTTTGATTTCTTTGAGCGTTTCTTCGGTAAGAGAGGGCTCTTCAGCCAAAAGTCGTTTTCGAACGCGTTTTGCGCTTATAGTCGACAGGTCCGTACCAGGAGCGGTGAGGATTTTTCGAATGAGAGGTTC
Source organism: Pterula multifida (assembly GCA_900068985.1). Classification (NCBI taxonomy): domain Eukaryota; kingdom Fungi; phylum Basidiomycota; class Agaricomycetes; order Agaricales; family Pterulaceae; genus Pterula; species Pterula multifida. The sequence continues at coordinate 15,693 of CEMT01388202.1, forward strand.
AAGAGACTCGACGTTAAAAGGCATGTCGAGAGGAATTGAGGGGGTGGCAATGAAGCATATAGGACTATGGCGATGAGCGGTGCTTCGGTCCTAAATATTATTTATGTCAATAAAATTGAGAGGCAAATACCAACAAATAAGGCACTACTCAAAAATACTTTAGATCGAGATCTTATGTACATAAATAAACAAGACTTGACATCCCAATGTTTTTAGTTCAGTGTACTGATTATATCACAGATCAACACAGGAGTAGAGATACTGAACTATTGCTGCTGCTGCTGAGGTGGTGGGTGATCGTTTCTCGCCCTTTGGACGAGTCGATGTCTAATCCAGAGCAAAGCTGAGACAACCACACACAGGATCAGGATCAAGATTGTCTCTTCGAACTCCTCGTTTTCATCAAGATCATTGTCATCGTGTCGCATCTTCCGTCTGGAGGCCCTCAGTCCCCCCTCAAAATTATCTTCTGGATCAAAGTCACTGTCTCTCTCAGCTTCCGAGTTCCTATGGTCCCTTACATACTAGAATCAAACCAAATAAGCAGATTTTCATATTGAGACAGCTGGAAAGGGGTACCTGTATTGGATCGTCCTCGTCTCGTGTCTGTTGGGGAACTTGTCCACTCAATCTGCGCTGGAAATCTTCTTTCGCGCGTCCAATGTACCAATCTCTATCGTCATCTGATGCTCCATTGGCATCGTTACTATGCCCTTCAGTGGAAGCAGTCTGTTTGTCGCCTAAATTCGTATCTCCAACATCGTTATCTGAACGAGAATATCCTGGCAAGAACGTTAAGACCGAATCCTCACACTACATGGAAATCAACGTACCGTTGTCCTCATCATCCTCAAAACTCCATAGACTCAAACCGCCACTTCCACCTTTGAGTGTATGCCATATGCTCTTGACGTAAAGTTTGGCTAACGAGACAAGTCCAGGTAAATATGCTTCAGAGTGAGTTGTCATAGAAAGATCGTAATATCGTTTAGCAAGATGAAAGTCCTTAATGCAATGTCAGTAACAGGTCAATCAATCTTCCAACAGAGAGACTCACTTGAGGCACTCCAATGCCATTCTCATACAGCCAACCAAGATTCCACATGGCCAGAGCACTCAGGTGAGTATCAGCTGCACTCAAGTAATATTTGGCTGCTTTCTCTAGCCTAGCGTTGACATCATCTTCGTTCTCTGAGCCTTCTGGAATCCCTAGACCGTAGTAATAGTAATCTGCAACTTTGACGAGTGCGTCGACATTTCTCTGGGCGGCAGCCCTAATCCACTGGGTCAGAGCTAGACGAGCTTTCACGGTGGACATGGCAAAGGGAGAAAAACGAGTGTGACGAAGAATAGATTTATCTGTTGAGCTGTGATATTAGTGACGAGTAACCAGAATATCATCGGTAAGACTCCCCTTGATCAAAAATCCAGGCCAAATTATTCTGCGCAGTTTCGTGCCCTCGCTCAGCTGCTATCCACCACTTGAGCAAAGCCACTTCCTTCGTCTGCTCGGATGCTGCTGAAATCCCAACCCAGCCGAGACCAACATCACTGACTCCTGACGCAACCCAACTTGCTTCCGCTTCTCTGAGAAGATTGTCATCCCAGATACCTCTTTCTGCCGCAACTTTGAAGAAAGAGACCGCCATAGAGCATGCACTGGCCTTGAGAGTCTCTTGCAAGGCAGAGGAAGTAGATTTTGCCTGTGCGGCGTAGATTGCACCGAGGTAGTAATATGCTTCAAAAGGAGAACCAGCGTGGATTGCATTCTCAAGGAATGAAGTAGCAAGAGATATGTCACCATTGGCTATTGGGCTAGTCAGGAGGATATCGCATCAAATAGGAATGGACAAACTTACTATAATGGTATTTGCCAAGGTTGATATTTGCTTCAGCAAGTTCCTGAGACGCTGCAGTCGTGAAATACTTAAGAGCCTTGGGAATATCGATTTTGCCAGAATTCACACTTGATGCGGATCTACCACCAACAGTAACCAGTCCGTCCCTCCAGATAATACCGAGGCCGTTCTGACATTCACGATCACCATGCTGGGCTCCTCTTTCGAACCATAACTTAGCAATGGCATGATCTTGTTTGACCCCTTCTCCGCGCATATACATTCTCCCGATATACCCTGCAGCACTGGACGCCCATGCAATACGCTTGGCCATAGCTGGATCTTGTTCAGTAGGGGCAGGAGGGATCCATGTCCCAGGATTAGCAGGATCCTTGGGCCACATTTCGCGAACAACTTTGGAGAAATAGTATCTCGCCCTTGCAAAATCTTGCCTGACAGCTGCGACACCCTCACTTCCAGAGGCGATTCCACCGGGCGAAGAATAGATGCTTCCCTGATAAAATATTCTACCCAGACGATACGCAAAATCGTCCTCTCCACGATTCGCGTTGAACTAAAGCAAACGATAAGCATTGCATAACATGGTGTTAATTCTCGAACTTACAATATAGTACTCAAGTATGTCTTCCCATGTTTCTCCGGCTGCACGAGCTGCACCAGCTTTGATCGCCGCTCGATATGCATTGGGGCCACTGCTGGCAACGCTAGCTCCCGGTCCATACACGCCTCCCTCAAGGTCAGATAACCGTGTAGGGGTCCTAGGAAGTGTAAGACCGCCTGGAGGTCCTGAAAGAAAGCGTCGCATAGCTAAACGTCCCGAGTCAAAAGCTGAAGAAGAGCTCAAGAGAACAAGCTCATACCTTCGGATGCTGCCTCATCATACCATTCTAGAGCGCTTGAACAATCCTCGACTGCACTGATGCCACTCCAAAATCGATAACCAAGTGCCATCTGCGCTCCTTTGTGTCCTCGGTGAGCTGCAAATGTGTAATGAAGCATGGCCATAGATTGAGACGTGTTAACTACTGGTTCAGGGTGATTGCCAGAGAGGAGTGGTCGATACCCAGAAGCATAGAAGAATCCCAGTAGCGCGTGTGATTCAGGATGACCCGTTCGTTCGACGTGAGTTTGAAGAAGATCGAAGGCAGTCTTGGGTGAAAAGGTGAAGTAAGCATTGGGAGGAAACTATTCTTGACATCAGCAGACCAGTTTTCCTTAAAAGACAGAGAACTCACGAGGTGCGTTTGTGCCAAAGTGTAGATAGCATCGTCATGACCAAGTTCCATCGCGTGTTGAAGTAAATCTAACACTTTTATCGATTTAATTCGCTCCTCTTCTGCATCGTATTGAGGACCTTTCTTCGACTTGGAAGTCCCAGATTTTGAGGGAGCAATGAATCCGAGCGCAGAGGAAATGGCAGAAAAGGACTGTTGTATATGGCTATGTAGACGCGCAGCAATGCGAAAGCTTGTGCCAATTGGACCTGGTAAATGATGTAGGATCCATCCTCCACCTGAAGTTGAAGTTGTCGAAGTAAGGAACGAAGAGCTCGGGTGCGCAGAGAGTGAACCGAGTGCCTGGATCGCGTATTTATAGGCCCTGTTTGCTGAGACACGAATAAGTAATTGGAAATACAATAGGATGGAATATACCTTCCACCATCTTGTCAGCCTGCAGAGAGAGCATGCTCTGACATATGTATGAACTTCAAAGATAAGTGGGTATTGACAATTAAGCGCACCTGCGCTTCCGTAGAAGGCACATCTAGCATGTCTGCGTTCGTCTAATGCAAGACTTGAATCATACTAAGTTTGATTGTCGTGTTCTGGTACGTACCGAGGCATCGTTTAAGTTGTCTGGTTGGGCTACATCTTCTGGGGGACTGATAGCGGAAGCAAGTACAACAAAGCCAAAAGCTATCCAAGTGGCTTTTCTCACTTTTGAAAGTGTTTGCTTACGGGCCATTCTTGCTGCTCAGTCAATGAGTATAGGCAATTAGAAGAATGACTTAAAGCAGAGGATTTGAGGCTGGGCTGGTGATCATAAAACTGGCCACGTATTAGTGAAATGATCACGTGTGAGGTTAACGGCGCGGTCGTCATCTTGAACTCGCAGTAGAGTCGGGGTTGTCACAGGCTCTGACCGCTTTTAGGGTTCGATTCTCCGACTATTTTTGTGAACCTATTGTACTTAGCTTCAAGTTTGACTGGACATTTTATTAGTGGTTGATAATTCTTCTCCTACCCGATATCTGAGATCTGAGACTCGAGACGCTTGACAATGTTTAAATTTTGAAGTTTTATCAATTGATCGATAATCTATGACATGAGTGATTGCCTATCAATATTTTGCATCATTATACTGTAAGCACGTGGCTTTAGTTTGAACGTTTCCCTCCAAGTCTATGGCGCCGATTAGGGAGCCTGGTATTCCTCTCTTTCACAGATCCATCAGTCTCTTGAAATGTCTAACTAGTTATTACTATTACTACTACTAGGTTTCTATGAGCGATATCACATTACTCGTCATTTTCTCGGCCTTGACAATGGCGTAATTGTCGCTGCGCAATACAAACATGAATCCTTCCGACTTACATTGGAGACACTCAATCCCGCTTTATTACGAGTCATTCAGCAAGAGCCCGCATTGCGCCTTGGTATTTCAGGTGCAAATACACCACTGCCCTTATTCGTGCATTGCACTGTTGACTCCAGTATCATCTCAAAGTTGGTCACAATTCGCAATGACGTTTCTTGGGACTATCCGTCAACATTCTCCCAATTGATCCAAGAGGAAGTTGGAAAGGGGCACTCAGACCATAGTGAGCCTATTCCTCTCTGGCGTGTCATTCTCTGTCAGGACAATACTGTTGTATTTTGCTTTCATCACGCAATCGGTGACGGTAAAAGTGGGGTTGCATTCCATACGATGCTCTTACGCTCTCTGAACTCTCCAGCGGACTCAGACCTTCCGCTTGAAAGAGATCTTCTGCCTGCCATTGAGCATTGTGCTGATGTGTCACCATCATGGGGAAAAGTTCTGTACGAGATCCTATGTTTATTTGTGCCGACATCATGGACAAATCGCTACTCTGCATGGACAGGCAAGGATGTCCCGCAGTTGGAAACATCCTTTGCCTCTGTGGAAAAGGATAGTTCCAGGTCTAAACCGGTTGTTACAATGGTCGAATTATCTTCTACGGACATTTCCCGCTTGCTCGATAACTGCAGGCAAAACGGAGCTACAATCACCTCTGCACTGTATACCATCATAATTGCTGTTTATTCCCGACTTATCCTTGAAACTCAAAATATTCCAACCCATACTACCAAACTGTCTACTTTGGTCCCAATATCATTACGCCCGCTCTCTCGCGCTCCAGAAATTGCATTTTGCGATCATGTCACAGCGTGGAGGACCTTTGTCAATTTTCAACCTACCTTCCATTGGCATGACGCTAATAAATACGCTACCATCTTGAAGCGAATGGGGAGAGGTGAAGCCGCGTCTGAGGTTGGGCTGCTGCGCTTCTTGTTTGGAAAATACGAGGCATTTTTCCGAGGAAAACTCGGAAAAAAGAGAGAGGAGACATTCGCTCTCTCTAATCTCGGCACCTTCCCAAAACTGTACAATGACACCAATGGCTGGCACGTTGGAAGAACGTGTTTTTGCTCGACAGATGTGGTTGCTGGACCAACCTCCAATTTTGATGTCATTGGACATGGGGATGGCGGAGTCACTATTGCGATAACAAGGGATCCAAGAAGTCTAGATGCGGCTTTTAGTCAGCGTTTACTTCCAGAATTCGAAAAAGAGCTGAGAACTGTCATTGAGAGCGCAGGTGTATAAGGGTCAGTCATCCTAGTTGAGTAGGTCCTTTGCTATAAGTAATTATTAAACAGGGCAATTTTTTTTGGGAAATCATAGGAATTTCTCTCACAGGCAATACTTCCCGTACTGATATTGTATCGATATCCCCGTTCGATATTCTGCGATCCCTAGTAGTACGACGGCATATCATAATAACTTCAGAGGCTTCTGTCTCTGGATATTGAAGTCAACTGAGTCACGCGTGAAGGACAGTTCTTCAAAACTTGGCCGCATGTCCATTCAAACCTACCTCGATATACGAGTATAAGCTTTTTACCTCTCGGCATACTGAAAAAAAGGTTGAGTGAATTGCAGAGCAAAATCAAACATGATGTTGTGCCATGTAGGTCTCGTTTTGATCCAAAAAAAAAAGGTATATACAATTACTGCAAAAGATATATGTACGAGAATTCTGATCCACGAAATATTATATACGAAAGATAATGCGCACTAATGAATATACAAATACTTCCAATTTTCTACTAAGCAAGATGTTCGTTGTCATGGCGCGATGAAGTCGGGGGCTGCCAGTTCGCGGGTAAGCATGCAGACAGAGGAGAGAAAAAATTCTTTGGAGTGATCTGGAAATTAACTTGGAAGCGAGACCACTGGCTGGTCTTCTTCCAGGTCCCAGAGCATGATCCGGGACTTCGACCAAACTAGGGCGAAGTGGCGGTCAAGACGTGCAGAGGATGCAGTGGGAAGAGACGATGTTATTTGATCAGAAGGTTGCAAGGGTTGTAGGGCTTTGGTGGGAATTCGCATGGTCAAGATAGGTGCTGAGGTACGATCCGTTGTTCTGCAGTCATAAAGTGGTGAACAACCCAGATTTCGTTCTGGAAGAAAAGTATATGTGAGCTTCGAACTTCATATCATTCAGGGTGCGATCGCCTACTTCGGTAAAGATTGAGAAAGAACCCCGTATCTGCGCAGAGCAAAAAAATGAGAAGGAAAGTGCTGGACTGCAACTGTCCTGGTGCATGCCAGAAGAGTCCATTGAAGTTTCTGGCTGACCAGTGGTAGGTTACGTGGATGAGAATAACTGTGAAGTTGAGAATCGCGAGCCAACTGAGCGCGACGCGCTTCTTCCCTCTATCCTTTTCTGACGCACAGAGATTGCTCTTGGACAAGAGACTGCCACCATGATCAAAGTACACATTTAGGGTAGTCATGGATGTCCGGAAGAATGAGAGAAAGGTGGAAGGTGAACTCCTGGGTATGCCAGTAGACCAATTCTGACCGGGCTCCAAAGCATTTTTGTACTGGTTTATGTGAGTATTGTGGGAAAGCGAGATGTTCAGGGGGAATGCGGTGTGATTAGAGACGACAAGTGTCATCATATAATCAATTGAACGGCAGTAAAAATCGAGTGCCAGTACAGGTAATGCGAAGGAGCGATATAACTCAGACAAGTTAGAGCGTGCGCGTGAGGAGGAGTAAAGGAGCGTGTGGGCTGCTGACAAAGTTTGAGCAGCGAGACTGGTGAAAAGATGAGAGAGAAGTTGGAGTTTGCTACATCAGAAAAGTATCACGGCATAACATATCATCTTCAGGGTTGTCTTGATCAAATCATCATATCAAGCTCCCGGCAATCACTCATGGTCATACCTTCGTGGTACTCCACAGTCCTAGTCCTCCTCATACAGTAATCGAGGGCAACCAATATCCGACTTTTACAAACCTCCAGGTTGCTTAACATAACATATTAAAACATATAACGTCTTCCCCCACACCGATAGACCCACTCATTCTAATCAGACGCTCATTTCCTTCACTACGAATGTAGGACCCTCAAGTATCAGCGTGGTTAGCATCATGGAAACCAGGACAACGCAAAGACAGAAAGAACAGAAGGCCAAAGAAGCACTGGATCTCCTTGCACTTCCCGGGGCCAATCCAAACACCATCCATATACCTCCGTATATCGGATATATAACTATGTAAATACCTCTGACATCTACTAGTACAATCACAATCTTTTATCATTTCTTCCTCACTTCTATGTGTATTCACTGAGTGATATCTCGCAGCAACGGGATTGACATATGGTGATTCGCTTATGAGGTGTGTAGAACGTGAAAGGATGGGTCTCAATCTTGCTGTTGAACATGTTGGTATGCGACTACTACTACTACTACTACTACCAGTAGGGGATACGCGAATTCGAAGCAAGTCATTTGAGTCAGTCAAAGCTGAACGCTGAAGTCACGTGTTATTCCTCTTCTTCCTCCAACCTTCACTCCCTTTCTCTGCAAAGTCATCTCTATCTCTTCACGTTTTGTAATGGCTTCTCTTCTCGAACGAATGGATATAAGAGCTACGGGTCCTATCAGAAGTGCCAAAAATCGTTCTTCCAGCGTTCCCTATGTGTGTTTCTCCCAGACATGACACGCTTTGCCTCTGTTCAACGCCCTCTAGAAGCGACCCAACGGAGGACCAAAAGTGGATTCTGATTCCCCGTGGTCTCACGACTTATATGAGCAACACAATTCGTTGTCTGCACGTCTTTCAAATCCCGGAGCCTCTCCTAAAACACCCAAAGTCAACTTAACATCCGCTCAAAAAGCCCTGCGAGAAGCTGTCGCTCCTGCAGGACAGTTATCCATCAAGGGTGCTAGCTTGGCGAGCGCCAATGTCGTAAAGATTGAAGGTCTTTCACCAGGAACGACGGCAGAGGATGTACAAGCCATTTTCAAGGCATGCGGTTCTATAGTCTCAGCAAAAACCGTTCCAACTACCGAAGGAGTAGCAGTGCAAGTTCACTTCAAAGAAGCGAAGGCTGCTGTAGAGGCTGTCAAGAAGTTTCACGGTCAGGCCGCAGATGGTGGTTTATTAACCGTGACCCTTGTAGGAAGCCGTTCGAATGCTGTAACATTGGGAAGTAGGTTGGGTGGACAGGATGGTCTTGATCTCGTACGGGACGAGGGTAGTGTTGATATGCTTATGCAGCCTAATCAAAACGTTTCGTAGGCATCTTTATTCTTCAGTTCATACCCGATTTTCTCAATCTCTTGTTAGAAAATTGCGGTCGGATGATCACCTGGTAGACCCCCGAGCTAAAATCATGGTGGCACCACCCGGTACAAATCCTGCAGATTACGTGCAATCCCCTGCTGGAGGCAGCGGAAGACCGGGTGGATTTCAAGGCAGAGGGCGGCGACATGGTCGGGGGGCAAAAATGGATGTTGACCAGCAATAGCTTTTGCGCGTATGTCATTTTTTTATGGGCTTGCTTACAGGTAAACAATTTTCACCTGGTTACCTTCCCCTTTAAATCATGTATCTGTCCACTATATAACGATCTTCTCTAGTTTGGCCTTGTAATCAGTGCAGAAATGTAATTCATGGGTTTCCTGATGAGGTATCCCCTATTAACACTGTTGGAGATGTATCCTTTCCAGTGCACCGCGCGCCCATGTGATCCAGTTCTACGCAATTTTTTTGACCAATTCGACTCACTGAAGGCTTTAGCTTACCATTTCGACATCGACGTTTTCATCTTTAGTTTCCAACTCTTCTTACAAAGATCAAACCCCATAACCTATACCCACTGCACCTAACGATTTCACTATTCCAAGGTACAGTAATTGTGTCCTCTCAGGCAGGTATCAATCTAGACAGCAACTCTACCGACAACGGCCACCAGCAGCCAACAAGCGGGCCCCTTGCTATGTATTGGATCTACATCAACAACATTAGTAAACAATGTATGACTGGATATCGAGGTCGGGACAACACAGGACCTAGTAGAATAGACGCATATCTCGTAGAGCAACTGGTTGATGTGATCCTAAACTCGGGACCCAAAAGATTCTACGATGAAACTCAGATTTAAAGCCACGCTACCTCCTGAGCTCCACAAAGGTGGAGCCACTGTTACCCATTGGCAGGTTTAGCAGAAGATTAGGGTGAGAGACTTAAGGTTTGACGCTTCTTGGATGAGTCTTCTCTTTGCGCAAGGTCCAATTGAAATATCTGAATGTGTCTTAAGGTTGCCTTGGAGTCTAATCACTGAACACGAGGTGCAGACAGTGAAGTTCATCACTAGTTTGGAGCAGCTTTTTCGGGGTGCAATGCTCCCACATCCAGAAGCGAAACTCGAGGAGGCACCAAGTTATTACATCATGAAAGCTGGTTGGGACGATGCCACCAAAGGGCGTGTGTGTTTTTAGTAGAAGGAGACAAGTATTCTAAGCGAGGCCCGCGACTCTGGGAAATGTTTGGTACTTGTGTCTGAAGAGAATTAAGAGTGCAGAAAATTTGTGCATAGCCAGAGAGAAGAGACTGTACTTTCGGAATTTCGGATTTACATAAACTGGGTCTTCGGAGGGTGTGAAAATGACGATCTTGGTACAGTTCATATATATACATACCACTCACCCATTTTTTTACTGACTCGAACACCTCCGACCCTTGCCTCTTCGTCTCTTACACAACGCTGCTCTTCCAGAGCGATGCGTTTCAAGTCTCTGCGATGGTTTCAGTCATGTAGCACTTTCAGCCCAAAAGCCCTTCCCTCATCTCGTCGCTTTCTCCACCACAGCTTGCCACTTAGAGCGGTAGCTGCACCAGCAGTCGGGTCATACGCACCCAAAGATGGCGAACACGTTCTGAGCTCTCCTTCTGAGCTCGCGCGTAAATTATCTGCACGCGTTCTTCCAAAAATTCCTCGTCCTGATGTCAAGAAGGTTGTTGTAGTTGGCAGTGGTGGTCTAAGCATCGGCCAAGCTGGTGAATTCGATTACTCCGGGTCCCAAGCACTGAAAGCCTTAGGCGAGGAGGGGGTGCAAGCTGTGCTTATTAACCCCAATATTGCGACATGGCAAACTTCACACCAGCTTGCTTCTGAGGTCTACTTTCTGCCAATCACTGCCGATTATGTCGCGTACGTCCTAGAAAAAGAACGACCCGATGGGATCCTCTTGACTTTTGGAGGTCAGAGTGCTCTTAACGTTGGCATTACATTGGACAAAATGGGTGTGCTGGATAGGTTAGGTGTCAAGGTCCTGGGAACACCTATCAGGACACTTGAGGTTTCTGAAGATCGAGATTTATTCGTGAAGGCATTAAAAGGTAAGCAAGTTCAATGCAAGTCTCCTCGCCTAGTATAGGAGTTGATTTCTTTTTAAATATTTATTCAAGAAATTGACATTCCAGTTGCACAGTCCACTGCAGTCTCTTCCGTTAATGCCGCTCTCGATGCAGCGGAAAAAATAGGCTACCCTGTCATTCTTCGTTCTGCCTTTACCCTTGGTGGCTTGGGCTCTGGTTTTGCAAATAACCCAGACGAATTGCGGGACTTGTCGGCAAAGAGCTTGAGTCTAAGTCCTCAAGTCTTGATTGAACGTAGTATGAAAGGTTGGAAAGAACTCGAATATGAAGTTGTACGTGACGGAGCAGATGTAAGCACCCTTTTTTTTTAAGGACAATCGATTTTGGTCTTAATATGATATGCAAAGAACACGATCATCTGCTGCAATATGGAGAACTTTGACCCTTTGGGCACGCATACTGGAGATTCAATTGTCGTCGCACCTAGTCAGACTCTACCGGATGACGAGTATCATATGCTTCGCAGTGCCGCTCTGAAGGTAATCAGACATCTTGGTGTCGTTGGAGAGTGTAATATTCAGTATGCGCTCAACCCAACATCCAGAGAGTACTGTGTTATTGAAGTCAATGCTCGGTAAGGTGCCTTCCTCCGATTTTATGACCCCACCTGATCATTTGTGGTGGCAGCCTGAGTCGTTCAAGGTTTGTTTTTCTTTTGTCATGAATAATTGACATGGCTCATGCCCTGATTAGTGCACTGGCGTCCAAGGCTACCGGTTATCCTCTTGCTTACACTGCCGCCAAGATTGCCCTCGGACATACTCTTCCAGAGTTGCCAAACGCTGTAACTAAGACCACGACTGCTTGTTTCGAACCCTCCTTGGATTACATTGTCACTAAAATTCCGAAATGGGACCTAGCCAAATTCTCGAGTCAAGTCAATCGTGAAGTAGGATCCTCTATGAAGTCCGTCGGTGAGGTCATGGCTATTGGTCGCACCTTTGAGGAAAGTTTGCAAAAGGCTATTAGGCAAGTTGATCCGCGATGGAAGGGCTTCGAGGCGTATATTCAGCCAGAAGATATCGACACTGCGCTCTCAAAACCAACGGATATGAGACTATTTGCTATCGCACATGCGATCTACAACAAGCAGTATACCATAGATCAAATTCATGATCTCACCAAAATCGACAAAGTGCGATTTCACCCTAGCTCCTGTCTAGTTCACTTACCAATCACTGCTGTTTATAGTGGTTTCTGTATAAAATCGACAACATAGTCCAAACTCGTCATGCACTTAAGGCCGCTGGTTCTCTGGAGAATCTTGATCACAGTTTACTGCAGCGGGCCAAGAAGATGGGTTTTGCCGACTCTCAAATCGCTTCCCTGCTGTCTACTTCTGAGACCTCCGTTCGTGCTTATAGGAAAGCTCTCTCTATTACACCCTTCGTCAAACGGATCGATACTCTTGCCGCGGAATACCCAGCTCATACAAATTACCTCTACACGACCTACAACGCCTCTGAACATGACGTTGAATTCAACGAACACGGAACAATGGTCCTTGGTAGTGGTGTCTACAGGATTGGTAGTAGTGTTGAATTTGACTGGTGCGCCGTCACTTGCGCCAGGAAACTCAGGGATATGGGCAACCGAACTGTGATGATCAACTACAATCCTGAGACAGTCTCGACTGACTTCGATGAAGCTGACAGGCTGTATTTCGAGGAGCTTGGTTTTGAGAGGGTCATGGATATCTATGAGCTCGAGCAGGCTAAGGGTGTTATTGTCAGCATGGGCGGTGTGTATTTCTTTCAGACAATTTACAGTCTTTTTCAAAAATTTCTAGGACAACTTCCTCAGAACATTGCTCTCACACTCAAGAACAATGGTGTCAATGTCCTCGGAACAGATCCAGAGCGAATCGACATGGCGGAGGATCGACACAAGTTCTCGTCTATCTTGGATAAAATCGGTGTTGATCAGCCTCACTGGACTGAAGTTACAGCTCTTGACGCGGCTAAGGACTTCGCTGCCAAGGTTGGGTATGTACATCACGTTTTACATTCAAGATTAGGGCAATGCTGAAAGTCTGTTCAGTTACCCTGTTCTTGTTCGACCATCATACGTACTCTCTGGTGCCGCTATGAGCGTAGTCCATGAAGAGGCTTCACTAGAGCATCGACTATCAACCGCTGCATCTGTCTCTCCCCTTCATCCGGTTGTCATCACCAAATTTATCGACAATGCTCAGGAGATTGATGTTGATGCAGTTGCTCACAAAGGAGAACTCCTCATCCACGCTATCTCAGAGCATGTTGAGAATGCTGGTGTGCACTCTGGAGACGCCACTCTTGTCCTGCCTCCCTTCTCTTTATGTGAAAATGACATGTCTCGATTGAAAGTCATCGCTGAGAAGGTTGCCAAAGCGTTTGAAATTTCTGGTCCATTCAACATGCAGATCATCAGGCAGCCAACGCATGCTGTGGATGAAGTCGCTCCTTTGAAGGTTATCGAATGTAACCTGCGGGCATCTCGTTCCTTCCCTTTCGTGTCCAAGGTTTTGGGTCATAACTTCATTGATACCGCCACTTCTGCCATCGTTGGACAGAACGTACCAGATCCAATTGACCTTATGGCCGAGAAGCGAGACTATGTCGCGATTAAAGTTGCACAGTTCTCCTGGACTCGTCTAGCAGGCGCTGACCCTTTCCTAGGTGTTGGTGAGTGTTATGAGGAACTTGTCTTTAACTCTGTGCTTATTCATACTTCATCTCCGAATCAGAGATGGCCAGTACGGGTGAAGTTGCCAGCTTTGGTAATGACATTCGGGAAGCATACTGGGCTTCACTGCTCAGCACTACGGGCTTTAAGGTTCCTGCTGCAGGCTCTGGAGTACTACTCGGTGGCGACACCTCGAAACCTGAAATGGCCACCATTGCAAAGAAGTTGATTAACATGGGATTCAAGCTATATTGCTCCTCTCTTCAGGTTGAGGAATACCTAAATGGGCTGCAATACGTTTCTGCTGAGCGTGTGCTCTTCCCGACGAAGGACAAGAGAAAATTGAGGGAGGTATTCGACGAATACAACATTCAATGTGTTATCAACCTCGCAAAATCTCGAGGACTGAGCTTCACTGATGAGGACTATGTCGCTAGACGGTAACATAATCTTTGCTCCATCCAGGATTTCCTGCTCATTCACAAACTTTCTATCCCAGAAATGCTGTCGATTTTGGACTTCCCCTGCTAAACGATGCTCGGACAGCCGAATTGTTTGTGGAGAGTTTAGCATATAAAATGCCTCAAGGAGGGCTGCGTGGCTACACTGAAGGCCGTATCCCCTCTGAGGTTCGCTCATGGCGAGAATTCGTCAAACATGCTTAAGTAGAGCTGTGCTCTCTCGAAATGCTAAATAATTGTGTATATCTCCTAGATTACCTTAGATGCTTTTAACTTATTGACTGGCAAGTTTGGTCTCGTTCGCTCTGAAAAATTTGTCAACTTCATCCATAGAAATCTAGTCGCTCTGAAACATCGCGCTGTCAGATCTCATCGTTCAGCATTCGCTTGAGAAGATCCTGATCACTTAGGCTAGGGATTGTGTGGTAATACTGAGCCTAAGGCTAGGCGCTGTGATCTGAGCGCCTAACAAGTACTTGGTCGCTGTTAGAATTTGGAGCAGTCCCAACAATGTCAGTCATGCGTCTGGCCAATACATGTAACTCATACAGGCTAGCGCTGTAGCAGTAGACATTATTCAGTACGTTGTGCTGCTTCTGTAATTCATTCGACAGATCTACGAGATATACCCAGGTTCAACCGAGTACTGAATACGATCCAGCCATCGCGCTAAATCAAAAAATCTTCTGGGGTGCACAAATCACCTAGGTTCAATTCCTCGGGCGCTGCAGATGGACCAATGCGAGATTCATCCTCATGTGAGAAGTCCCTGTCAACAGCAAATTTGGCTGCTAACCCAGGCTCGAGGGTACCCATGATGACATCGGCAACTATCTCACCTAAGACAGGAAGCATCTGCGCATAGCCAGTACAGATGTTTTTCATGAGTAAACCTCCAAAAGGAAATTTTTCGTGAAGTTCTACGGTGTCCCACCTTGTAAGCATGACCCGAATCCCCCGTGGCGAGCACAAGTCCATCATCTTCAGGGTATCTTCCAATGATAAAATCACCGTCGGGCGTATCGTTATACCTGGCACATTATCTTATCATTCCACGTTCAAATGATGCAAAAGAGACCAAGGAGATAAGGACCATGACAAAGCCGGATCTTACCAACACAACCGTGTACCAATGAAGGGCTTCTCAGCAAGATCCGGGTACACTCTCCGCAAGAAAGACCGAAATTGAGCTAGCATAGGCTTGGGAATTCGCAATCCATCTTCCCCATCAGAAGAGATAGTGCGCGGTGAAGAGATTCCTGCGTGATTTGTCACGGTATGACCACCGCCATGGAGAGCAAACTTGATGATGCCTTCTTGGGTTGGCTAGATGTTATAATAGGCAAGTGCGGTTGCAGAATAGTGGAAGATCAGTGTTCAGGCCATGAGATGATGCGAGTTTGAGACAAAATTCCCCTACTGGAAAGATGTAAAATCCAGGATTGAAATTGAGGAGGACAGGAGTTTGACAGTATCTTTTTCTTTCTCCCTCGGTTAACTGTATCATGGCCACACATTGGCTGTTTCCAACAAAAAGTGAAAATAGCACATCAGAATTAATAGCCGTCGAATCAGAATTAGAGTATACTTACCCTGTAGCCAGACATCTCCCAGTCAACTTCAATTCTGGGAAGGTGGAGTGCGTCCAAGATCCCACAGCAAGAACCACAATATCAGCGTCAAACTTCTCAGATACTCCCGGTTCAGTGCCCGCACATTTCACCCCAATCGTCTTTCCTGTTGTGTCCTTGACAAGATTTTCGATCTTCTTCCCGCCAGCCACTTTCCCACCTAATCTTCTGACCTCGAAACACAACCTTTCCACACCTTGCTTCGCATTCGCCCAGCCACCATCTAAATTTACATAATTTCTCGTTCCTTTGGCTACGATACCCGGGTTCACGTTCACCTCAGGGGGAAACAGTCGTTCGACAATTCGATTGACAGGGCTATCCGGGTCCTTCTCAGAGGTAGCTTCGCCGAGAGCAACTACTCTAGCACCTATTGCAAGGTCGTTCTGGTAGGCCACATCAATGTAGTCACCATCGCAGCCATTGACGTCGTCAGATAGTATCACCACACCGGATCTTTAAGTGAACAGCGTAGCAATGGTGACGATATCATGAGGAGACCAAAAAGGAAAAAAGGTGATAGAGTTAGTTACTTCCTCATTCGCGTGTAAAAAAAGGGAAAAGAAAGTGAATAGATAACGAGGATTTGCAACTGAAAGCTTGATCTGGAGTATGGAGACACTCGGATGGATCTTGAAGTTGTCGTTTGTCGTCGAGGTTGACAGCTACGGCCCATGATCCAAAAGCATCATATGCCCTTTTGCGAGTGTGGAAGTTCCAAGGGCCATGACACAAGTATGGGAACTAGGGGATCAGCCGCAGGTCCTTGTTTGACCTAGTGGACAAATGCAGGGAGAATGAGAAAGGCAAAGATAACTCAACTCATGGTAGGAATCCCCGTATAGTTCCTGATCCTTCCATAACTCAATAGCTCTTTTGGTGAACTCAGTGTAGAATTTATCCGAATATGACGTCCGAACAACTAACGCAGAAGGTAGGTGTAATCAGAAGAGAGAACGTCGTCTTGGGTCAGTCTCCTTGCGAATGAAAATGATTCATAACCCAGGCTTTACGTACTCCGATTGAAGTCATTAGATGATGCATCTTGAGCAGGTATAGTCTCAGATCGTTCCAAGATAGTGACATCCAAGAACCCTCGTTTGAGCAGGTGGTAAGCCGTAGAGATACCAAACACACCAGCTCCGACGATGAGAATTTTAGAGTCGAGCTGGATTGGCATGTTAAAAAAACCGATAAAGCAAGTCTTGTCCTAGATTTGTCCAAATTCGAGGTTGAAACAAAAGGCAAGCCTCAGCCGAGAAGAGCAGAGTGAAAGAAACAATTGATTTTCTGGATGATAGGACAAGATTTCAACGGGTTCCAGTGACATCCCGCGAGAGAGAGTAAAATCGTATTAATATCCCCCCATTAATTCATTCGTCAAGAGGTCACTGTCTAGGTACAAATGTAGGCACGTGTAGATAAAATAAAGATAAAGGGAAATAGATAAGGTACAGGTCAGAATATGCAGCAAGGTCGAAATCATCCCAAGGGCAAAAAAGTTCACTCGAACTCATCTAATGGTTTGAAGGAAAAAAAAAGGAAGAACAATGTTATGAAGAGAACAGACTAGCTATTATGTGTTGCATGTCGCCATCTCGAATAGCTTCCTGGATGAGAGAGATATTTTGGCCGATGGTAACCTCCTCTGTACCAGCTCCTTTGGCAAATCGGATGTAGTTCTCTGAGCCATGCATCTTGATTCCAAGCGTCAACCTTACAAACTCATAGACCGGTCTGGTCTTCCTCAGGAATGGGCTGGCAGGAGCAGCACCGCGAGCACCAGAGAGATATTCCCCCCTAAGCCGGTCAAGAAGAGAAGCAGAACGAGTGGCAACAGAAGCCCGGAAGAGGGGTATTCTTGTGAGAATAGATGGATCTGAAGAAGTAGTGGTTCTAGAGTAGAAGTCAACCAGTACAGTCGAAGTCGATGCAGCAACCTTTTCCATTCTGGCCTCTGCGTCCATGGTGGACGTTGAATCTAAGCAGTTCATCATGGTTGACATAAGTTGGTTCATGAGAGAAGGATCGCGATTGGCAAAGGTAGCAAAAAGCTCGTCTTGGACAATGACATGGAGGCCATCTGAGAACTCAGATTGCATAGCACGCAAATCAAGAGCTGTAAATCAACCTCATCAACTTGAGGAGCATGAAGGACAGTTATGTGAATCCTTACCTTGGCATAAAATATATAGATAGGAAGCAATCAAGTTGGTCAGAACCTCTAAGGAGGTGATGGTAGCACGAGCAGAGATCAGAGCCAACGAGCTTCAAGGAAAGACAGAATAAATCAACAAGAATGCATGACGGCAACCAGAAGAGAACATACTTGACGGCCTGATTATGCATCTCGGCGGACTGAATATGGGTACTGACTGGATTCGCCAGGAAACCCAATTCTGATACGTATGCCGCAGTCGCGATGTCAACACCCTTGGCATGGTAGTTCAGAGAAGGTTCTGTGGCAGCCAATGAGGGCGGGAGACCACGATTCATAGCCGGGTTCACTAGCTCGGTGCATTGAGCGAACAAGAGCTTTCCGATGTGATGCAGGGCAAGACGGGTCTTTTCCATTGCGTTGGAAACAGCCATAGCCTGGAAATTGCCACCGTGATGAACATGACCTGTGGCACCATCAACGAGAGGATTGTCTGTGGCTGTAAAGACGATTAGATGATACCGGAAGTGATAATCAATGCATAACACGTACTGGAATTGGACTCTTGTGTTACTGCTGCTAAGGCAGCGAGGATGTCCTCGATTTGTGGACCAAGGAATTGAGGGGAGGTTCGGAGTGGATACCGGTCTTGTCTGAGCTGACCTTGATCTTGTTCAATGCTAGTCTCTTCCTCATGAGTAACGGCAAACATGCTGCCTTCCAAAAGATCCCAGATTGTTTCGGCTGCTTCGACCTGGATAATGTAAGATCGATGCTGGTAATGACGAGAAAACAAAATATGATTTACCTGACCGGGGTGAGGTCTAGCAACATGGTGGATAAACTTATCGAAGGAGCCTCTTGTACCGAGAAGAGCCTCAACACCCATAGCGGTACACACCTGAGCGAGAAGGGCAAGGTGTACAGCATCATTGAGAACTAGCGCAGAGACGGAAGTGGAGAAGGCGGTTCCGTTGAGAAGTCCAAGGGGCTCCTTTTCTATGAGGACGATAGGCTGAATGTTGTGAGCGGCGAGAGCCTTGGTGGAAGGGACGATTTCACGGTGACCAAAGTTAGCCGGGCCATGGAAGACACGAATAGAAGGATTCCCAGTAAGTGTGCCAGCGATGTAGGATAGTGGAGACAGATCTAGAGCGGAACGTAAATGAGAACCATAGAAACAGCAACACGTGTAGAATAATAATGATATACCTCCAGAGGCTGATATAGTACCTCTAAGGGGGACGAGTGGGGTGATGTTAGCGTTGAGAACCTCATTGAGTTTCTCGATCAATTCGTAGCGAACGGCAGAGTGGCCACGGATGAGAGAATTAAGTCGAACGAGCATGGCACCACGGACCCATGCTTCTGGCATACTCGATGAACCCAAAGGATCAGAGAGGGGCAGAGCTTTGAGTGGGTCGTTTGAGGAGGGTAAAACACCAGCATGCTGGTGCTGGAGGAGAGCATGACCGAGAACCAGGGGTTGATCTGTGCGTGTGTCGGCTAGATGAAGCAATGACATCAGGCTGAATTTATCAATGGAACCAATACATATATATGTATACATACCGCTACCACCGAAACCAGTGCTAACACCGTAGACACTGGTGTTGTTGTTAATCTTGAGATTGAGAGCAGCTTGGCTGGCAGTAACTCGCTCGCGAGTTTGAGGTGCATTGTCGAGCACGACTCGACCGTGATAGCGGGCCGCGGCTGTGATGGCTGCTACGGTCAGTGACTGACCATCGACGACGATAGGGTTTCCATTCCTAATTAAAAATGAGGTGAAACTTGAATTGAGATGGAAAGGTTGGTGAGGGCTTACCTGAAGCTCTGGAGGTCCTGGAAGGTAGATAAGAACTGGTTAAGGAGACCAGCTGTTGGTGGGTCCACTTTTGTGGCGTTCGTCTGTGGGTGAGAGCTATTGGTGTTGAGGATAACTGATTTAGCGAGATGACGCTTGTCGTTAGTATGAGAGGGAGATTGAGATTGCAAAGTGATGACAGCCATTTAAAGACGGGGAAGGGATGAGATGAAGTGAGAGAGCAACGAGCTCAGTGTAGTTTATATACTTTTGAGAGTCCTCGTCCCTTTAAGTGATTTAATTTTTTCTCCAATTCGTTGATCCGGCCGAGTTCCAGCAAATAAATTACATAATCATTTCCTGTACTAGTCCGTATCTCATTTAATTACATAATCAATTTCGTCTATGGTCCGTATCTCATTTACACTGTTCCCTTCTCCTCAATCTTATCGTATATTTCCCATAGGCCAGGGCAAAGAAAACCCGTAAATTTGCTGCAGTCAAGCGAATTATTAGTACTTCAGATGCTCGTCTGTACGTTCTCCTCATTCATCCTATTGTCACTGTTAGAAGCTATAGCCACATCCTCCAACAGCAAAGAGAATCAACTCAAGCAAAAAAAGATGGAGGAGGTCCAGAAAGCTAAAGCTGTGAGACATGTGTATGTCACTTACATCCGTCTATCTATCTATTCTATCCATCCCAGTCTATCCATCCCAGTCACTTTGATACAACCAATACTCAATACCCCCTTTTACAGGCCACAGCTCGCTTCATCACTATTCTTACAGCACAACACAGCTCTTGTTCCCCCTTATCGTGTCCTTATTGATACCAACTTCATCAATTTTAGTCTTCAGAACAAACTAGAACTCATATCAGCCATGATGGACTGCCTCTACGCCAAGTGTGCGTTTCAATCTTTGTCACAAAATCTTTGTCCCCTTGTTTTCCTTTGTTTTTTTTTCTTCTTTGATTTGTCTCTCTTCCTCAACTTGCTCGTATATCACTCATATTTTTATTTTGATTCTTCAGGCATACCATGCGTAACTGACTGTGTTATGGCTGAACTAGAAAAACTTGGTCCTCGGTACCGGGTCGCACTGCGGTGCGTTTTACCTACCTTGTCAATCTGTCATCGCCCACAGCAAGTACTGATGACGCTCTTCCTTACTCTATCACAGTGTCGCCCGTGATCCCAGATTCGAACGCCTACCATGTTCACACACTGGCACATACGCTGACGACTGTCTCGTCCAACGCGTTACCTCCCACAAGTGTTACATTGTCGCCACCTGCGATCGGGAACTACGCAGAAGGATTCGACAAATACCTGGTGTCCCTCTCATGTACATCCAAAGACGCAGATACGCCATTGAAAGATTACCAGACCAAGGCGCACCCTCCTAGCGACATACTTCCTAGGTCTTACTCGTCGCCACCTTTGCTTACCTTGTTTTGATGATCGCAAAGAGGCGCGGGCGCGGGTATCCCTGAAACATACTTTGCTCAACAAACAAAATCAAGGTTCCTGTACCTGCCAACAGTTCTTCCACTCTGCCTATCTCAGGTCTTGCAAATGAAACGCATTGTTATCACCGGCATCACCCCTTTTCCTGTCCACTCAGGACATCAAACGTGTTACATCTCAGATCCCTATCCACAAGTGAATAAGGGACCAAGTGAGAGCATCAATGACTGACAATTTGAACTGCATGTAATCATCATCTGTCTTCAAGTCACCAATAGATCTTGTTGGCCCGTTGTATTCTGCTGATCCCTCCCGACATTCAAGCGCTTTGATAAAATTTTCGAGTCCCGACAAAGGCTCCTTGAAAGCAAATACAAATTTTAGACCAATCTCCGACCTCTTCCACTTTTTTAATTTGGGAAGCTGTTTTCTAACCGAGTAACCTAATACTGGAGATCTTATACGTAGATAATTGAAGCGACTTGGGAACCTGAAGATCCGAAGGATACTCACCCCATGACATTAATATTGAACTGGCGCGAGTCTCTTAACCTTTTACCGCAATAATCCCACTTGCAATGAATTAATCATGACCTCATGCATGAGGTTTATTTACGGCCGCTTTGGGGTTTTATCTGTAGGCGGCCAAGCTCCATTCATTTTGGAGAGACGGTGCTTGGAGACTGGTCGGTGTTGCAAGCACGGTGCACTTTGGATCATGCAATATTCCAGAGTTTTTACATTCTGAAGCTCCACATCATTACAGTATTGCCACCCTAAGTCGCTCAGCCATTGCCCTAGGAGCGCTGGAGACGATGTTGCATCAAGAAGTTAAATTACATACCGAGCCCGCTTTCTCGAGTTGTAGCATAGCAAATATACTATCTGGGTAGAACTAGCTAACTTAGTTCTTTAGTAGATGTGCGGACTCTTCATATCTTGGCTCTGTCATTGAGCCGGATTCATCTAATAAAAAATGTGATGGAGGGTTGAATTGCCCGTCTACAATTACTGTGGAAAAGAAGTGCTGTACAAGTAGGCGACAGCGAAAAGATGGTTTCATTCATTAGCCAAAGGTAGGCACTGTTGTGAGATCTTGTATTCTAGCTTGTAACATGTGGAAGAAAACAATGAGTAGCTATCTAGATGCTAAATTTTACAAGGATGGACGAAAGCACATGAACACATAAACGTTAAACAAAGTCAAGCGTAGAATAGTGGTGAGTATATTGATCTTACGAAGGGCCTGCAGCTTCAGAAGTGATACTGGGAGTGGTCACCGTGCCAGTAGCAGCAGCAGCACCCCGCTTCTTCTGTCTCTTGGATTTTCTGGGATTGCCATCCCCTCCATTCGCCACTCTCCTGACACCACGCTTCCTTTTACGCTTCTTCTGCGCCTGAGCCTCGGCACCTTCGTCATACTCTTCCTCTGACATTGGCTGATAAGCAGCTGCATCGTGTTTCTTGCTTTGGCGATTCGGCTTTCTTTTGCTCTCTCCCGTGATAGACTTTGGTGTAGCTTCAGAACCACCACTCACTTGGTCAGAGATACCAAATTTCTGCTTTTTCAACTGGGGACTTGGAACATCGTCGTCGCTCTCATCTAATTCCTCCGACGACACTGAAGTAGAATATTGTCGAAGTCCTCGTGTGGTTCGAGACACAGAAGTGGACGAGGTAGAGATAGAATTTGAAGCTGAAGTGGGAGGTCGAAGAGAAGATTGATTAAGTTGAAAAAGAGCGTCAGCAGAGGGTCGGGAGGTGGATACAGAGGTACCCGTTCCAAGAGTGTCCCGGGTAGACCGTCTGCCAAGGGTCGACGTGCTCAATACGGTTCGGCGTTTGACCTCCTCGCCGGGCTGAGGTAGATAGTATACCTCTTGCTCACGAAGTAGATCAAGCCCAACGAGCTGGCGAAGCACTCCTAGTAAATTTTCGCTAACAAAGTCCAAAGATCCAACGTCCGTAACCATTCGCCGGCTGTCTGAGATAGTAGCATCTCCGTGATCAGCGATTTCCTCGTCATCCATTAATTCTTTATCACCAAGAGAACAACCAGGAACAACAAAATACACTCTCGGGCCTCCTTCCTCACGAGGAACACTGATTCTACGGAATCTGCAGTTCGATCGAGTGACAGGAGAGTTACCAGATGCTATTCGCGCTGGGTGATCGACTCTAGTTGGGGTGATAGTAGACGCCTGAGTTTCTGGGATAAGAGGTGGAGGGGTGCCAATGGAAATGGTAGGTGATGCTGTGGTGTCCGCAGGTTTAATCGCAGGTTTGGGGTGAACTTGTTGCGGTTGTTGCACAACCAACATCGGAAGGTGAGTATGATGGCGTGAGGCACTTGAGCGAGAATGTTTGTGAAACAGAATCGAGTTCTGCGACTGCAAGTGCTGAGTTATCTCGTGAGGAGTTAGAGCGCTGGAAGTGCTGGGGGTTGCAGAAGTCACGGGAGATGAGCTTGGTCTGGAGCTCGACGGTGTATTATCACGCTGTGATTCAGTATTTTCCTTCTTTTCCGCTTCGACTCGTGAGATAGAAGGGATTTCGTCCAAGGTGTTTTTTTCCTTCACTTTGGAACGAGGGATGAGGGTGGCCTTCAATTCTAGGCGTTTACGCTTAACGGGTCGTGTTTCAGAGGGGCCAGTACTAGAAATATCGGGAGCCTGTGAAGATGCTGTTGGGGTAAGCTCGGTTTCCTGGGATTGGTGTTCCGTCCCTTCGAGGCTAGTCTGAGCCTCGGTACTAATTACTGGTGAATGGTGCTGAGCATTGGATAATGTGAGGTGAACACACCTTTCAATTCGAACTTCTTTCTCTGGTGCAGCTTCTCTATTCTCGGGCAGAGGCACCATATGATTCGTCCCCGATAATATCTGCGTTTGCCTGAGAAGTGAGAGAAATGTCAGAATAGAAAAAATATACTAGATCTTGACATACTCAATGCTACTTGATGCACTATCCCCTACATCCACTTGAGTTGTTTCCGTGTCATTATTTGAGGCGGATCCACCAAACGTGACGGAACCGTCGATGTCCGTCGATTTGGAGGGGTCTTGATCAGATTCCGTCAAGTTTGATGATGGCAGTGGATCAACGGTAACAGGATCAGTAAGTACTTCGGAACCATCAGCCTCATTAACTTTGGTCCCAGAAGCTCCATCAGGATGTGGTCTCTGAAAGTCTGACTTGGCTTCTTCAGTCCCTAGAGAACTAGTCAATTCGTCTTTGCTTAGAACGATGGTTCCAATGGGATGGGTGAAATCTGCTGAAGATGACTCGTCTACATGTGGAGGTTCTACAACTGCACTGAGATAGGCCAATCCTGATGTGTCATTTCTGGGATCCTGTGTAGCGTTCGGGTCAGATTCTTTCACTTTCCAGGAGGTGAGGGACTACTCACTCCTATCAACTCGATAGAAGTGTCAATGAGACTCGTGGGCAGAGGATTGTTACCACCATCTTCAATCGATTCGGTAGAAACGGTTGTATTGTTTAATTGTGAATCCATATTCTCACTTCCTTGAGAGCCCGAAGTCTGGAAAAGAGGTGCTTGAGAATCGGCATCCAAATCATCGTCTAGACGGGCGGCCTCATCTGCTTTGACTTCATCTTGTGGGAGAACAGAGGTGGTTAACTCCTCCACGTCATTTTGAGTAGAGATGGTCTCGGGTTCCAAACGTGACGATGTAGGGTGGGGGTCCTCAGAGGGGTAGCGGAATACTAGTTCATCGTTTGGTAAGGTGATCTCATCGTTCTCGTGCTCCTCCCCTTCTCTGTCATCATTGCTTCTACTCTGAGACGAAGTTGAAGATATGGATCTGTCGGCATCTTCGAAGGCACAATAGGCAATCGGAGAGGCGGCGATGTGTACAGGTGTAGAAAGATTGTAAGGATACGGGTCAGCGAATAGAACGGGGTCTGTGGATTTGCGCCGGGTCAAGGGGATACTCATGATGGGAGCACTCTCGGGCTGAGACACGGTAGGACTAGCTGATCGGTCCTTCTGGAGAGATTGTGGCTCTGTGTTCTCGAAAACAGCTGTTGAATCACGAATACACATATCGTCCGTTTCTATAGTGGCTTCAGCTGTTTCGTTATTCGTGGCTTGTTCAGAAGCTGGCTCAGGAGCAGGATCAAAACTGGCAGTCGTTGACAGATGCTCGTTTATACTCGCAGCTAAAGTAGCTTGTTCACTCGCATCATTGGCCCTGATAGTAGTCGAGACACTTTCCATGTCGTCAATCGCTTGCGGTGACTTATTCTCCGATTGTTTTGTACGAAAAGTTGTAGAAGGAGGACTCAACTGGGCAGGCTCGTAGAGTGATTCTGTTTCAGAGACACGGGAAATGTCGGCAGCAGGCGAATCAGGGAGGGATAAGTTGGCTGGAGTAAATAGCCCTAGTGCGGTATTTTCTTTGAAACAGGGTAGAGAAAACAGCTCCATAGGGTCCTGCATATCAGGATCTGCACATACAGGGGGTATTACCTTAGGAGGGTGGTACAGACTTGGCGGAGATTCTGGTGCTTGAATTTGAGAATCCCCTGTAACACGGAGTGCAAGGACGGGAAAATCATGTAAAGTCACAGGAGTGTGTTGCGATGCTTCCTTATCTGAGTGCACTTGAGCTGAGGTATGGATGGCGATACTCTGGAGTTTGTGAAGGGACTAAGCAACAGCCCAGACAGAATTTTACACGGAGACTCACTTCCATGGCCTGGTTATCATCGGCCGCAGCATCATGTATGATGGCTTCGCCAACATATGGAGAAGTAGCTGATGCGTGTAGAGGCACCTCGATATCACTTCCAGTTAGTAAATCAACAGGGTTATGAGATTCTCCAGCAATTGTTTTGGTGTCAGCGTGCAACGAGACATTGCCATAACCAGTATACACCCGTTTCGAATCTGCTGCATGGGTAGTACCTCGTTCTGGTGACCTTGGAAGAATCGATGGACCTGCATCAGTATCCAGCTCAGCAATTTCATACTCTTCGACTAGAATTGAATAAGTAATTTAAAAATATCGGATGGAATGAAATGGCATACCTTCTTCATGCGCCGATGAATTGTGGTCTTCTGGGGTGTCAGAGGGAAAACGATGAGATAGGCGAGGTGGAAAAGCGTCGTAGTCCAGGTCACTAGTTCCAAGAGGAAGATGCGGATCTTCATCCTCCGAAGGCGATTCGTCCCGCTGTATGGCAACGGTGAAATCATCCTTAGAGGATGAATAGGATGCTTTATGCCTGGAAGATGCCAGCACGTTTGTCAGATCGGCTTCCCATAGCTCGACATCGTCTGCTTGTGTGTCATCGTGAAGCTGATCAGGAGTAACACCCCCATTGCTGTACTCAGCTTTCTCTCGCAAAGGGCTGGACCAGCACGAAAGCTCAAGAACTGGAGAACGATCATTTGCCGCTTGGTGTGGTTCTCCATTAAGCGTGATGGCTGTAGAAACGTCCTCCACACAGCTAGGAGTAGCAACTCTATCCATATGCGTCAATCGATGAACCGAAATTTCGTGGGGCTCAAGAGAACCACCAATGACATCCCCACCGGCATAGAAGTCTTCGGCGTAAGTCCGAAGGGGGGCCCAATGGTCTTGAATCAAAATAGGTCCCCCAATACTAGACGAAGTAGAGCGACTAGCAATGAATGGAGACATGTCTCGAGAGGGAATGTCTGGATGGAATCTGTAATTAAGATAATTTGCATGCAATATACACATACCTGTAGCATGGATTGGATTCTCGTCGTCATCTTGGTCTTCGAAGTGAGGGACAGAAACACCGATTCCATTGGCGAACCGCTTAGGAGAACTGATGGGTGCTACTTGTTCCAACTCAACCGAAGGTTCAGGATGATTAGCACCCTTTGTCGACAAATGATCGTGATCCTCATATTCCTCTTCGTCTGACAGAAGTTCTATAACATCTGTCTCTGGAGAGACTGAGGACTGAGAACCGTCTGAATACCTTTCTTCATACTTCTCTTGTAAATCTTGATGTGTTACAAGGTCTGCATCTTGGTTCGGATATTGCGCTGGATGGATGCCATCCAGTTCATAGCCAACCTTGCCCTCTCCAATGCATGAATATTTGTCCACCTCTTCCGGATCCCGTGCTTTCCTGACATACCAAACCTCACCATTATCGGATAGTTCTTCAGAACCACTCCGTTCACCATCTTCATCCGAATTGAGCTCATCCCACTGCTCTACTTCGTCTTCGTTAACATCGACATCGATTTCAATAGGGTTATCTTGGTAATCATTGTCTGAGTAAAGCCCTGGACCTTCTGCAGGGTCTCGACCCTTCCCTTTCCTTTGTCTACGAAGCACATCCGAGATAGAATCGGAAGAATAGAAAGTGGCACTCGGATCGATGGGTTTCAAGTTGTTCCCCACAGCTGGTAACCGCTTCGAATCGTCACGTTTTTTCAGCGTGTCATAGTCGAACCCATTGAGTGCCTCACGCAGTGCACCAGTAATGTCACTGATGAAGGCATCGAATTGCGGTTTAGTGAACTTGTCGTACGGGTTATGTATAGGGGCCTTTGGAGCGGTGGGAGACCCGTGGAAAGACTGTCTACTAGTACTGGACTGTAGACGAAACTTGCCTGACATGACAAGACGTAAATGGTGCGGCTTACGAAGAGCGTTTGAGTAGAGTCACAACAAAAGTGGTGGCAAGAAACTAACAGGGTATTGCAAGTTTCTATCATGTGCACATGACATCAATAGAAATGATAGACTCACATCACACAATTGAATGCTAAATAGGAAAACAATAGTTCACTATTATGGTAATCTCTATGGTTGTTCATGGCTATAGACTAAAAGAGGAAGCAAAACAAGCAGATAACAATTGCACAGCTACAAAAGACCTCTATGAGAAGTATAATGAAATGAACGTCAGCTGGAACTCAGATTATCAATGTGATCTCCCCTGCTGGGTGGCAAGCTTGAAGCAGAATTTTCA
This sequence comes from Pterula multifida, assembly GCA_900068985.1. NCBI lineage: Eukaryota > Fungi > Basidiomycota > Agaricomycetes > Agaricales > Pterulaceae > Pterula > Pterula multifida. Next base: position 43,713 of record CEMT01388202.1, read on the forward strand.
GGAGAAGAGGGATGGCTAGAATCCTCTCGTATATCCGAAAGATTGTCGCCCACAACACTTGATTCAATGGAATCATCATCTGAGGACGATTCCTCCCGACGGAGTATATCAGGAGTGACGATGACAGCACGGTCAATGGCCACAGGTAAGCCACGATGTCGTCCACGAATCATCACAAGGCATACAACAAGTTTTGAAAGTGTTCGGAAGGAGCCTGAGAAGGAGTAGTTGGCCTGCAAAAGAACAATTAGATTTGAAAAGCTCAATGGAGACTGCCTACACACATATGGCACACCAAGTGATAGGCCGACCGTTCCATAAGCTGACACGAGCTCGAAGACTGGCAGAAAGTTGTGATCAATGCTGAACAAGACAGAAGGGAACTAACTGATAGAAAAAATGTTGAACCATAGGCTGTTCGCTTCGTTCTCGATATTAGATCGCTGACAACAATATTAAGAGCGCTCTTTGTTCTTGTGAATGAGAGATACCTCAATGATACAAACAACAAACAGGGCAAGACTGAGCCACCACATATCTAAAGGGAAATTGTATAGTTCAGTTCAAAAATCACACTCCCATAGATCTCCTACCAAAGGAGAGCTGCTTGCGAGCATGCATAGCGAGATAACGACTCCATACGGTCACTCGAGAGCCAGACGTATCAATAATACTCTCTTTCTCGTCATTTTCGCCATAGATTCCCAAAGATCTCTCTTCATAGACATTCGTGGATCGAACACTAGGATAATTGAGTTTTCCTGTAATCCATGCCAAGGGAAACCAACCTCATTGCAATGGGATCTGTAGGGTTGCTTGAGATGATGGTCGCAGTTGTGTAGGAATAAAAATAACTTACAGACGCTAACATACATCATGATTACATACAAAACCCTATGATCTAAGTCAGAGGAGGCCTGACACAGGAGACAGGGAGAGATACCATACTTGACAGCAGGGGCCAGGTTAGACAAGGGAACGATACCGAAACCAGCAGCTCTGACTGCTACGCCTTGCAAAAGTCCTGCAAGAAAGCGCGTACCCAATGGAATTGATTCCATCAACGGGTTATCTATGTCAAGAAGCATGAAGAAAAACCAGTCTGTAAAGCTGCAATGTGGTCCATCGGCACCAACGTGAGCATAGATATAACAATGGCAACGAACTTTAGCATAATGACCACAGTGAGAAGAAACCAAGTTTGATGAGAGGGGAACAAGTATATGTAACAACGCCGAGGATGATCTAGTAGAAAGCGCAACGTTTCGTGGAGGCGAGATTCAATCTTGACCACCTTGGACAGCACCCAGCTAAAGCTAAGGTAAGAAAGGAGTTCATAGGCTGATAGGAAGCAGAAATTTCACATGGTAAACCGCAAGCTTCATCAACGAGATCACTGGATTCAGCATTATGAAGAAAGAAGTGATAGAGGGAGCATACAGTATAGGCTATGATGAAAAATGAGAGACTTTTAGGAACAAGATTGAACAAACAAGTTACATATGCTGTATTGCCGGCTAGAATGAGAAAGACTATGACCAGGATCATGACGGGTGCATTTTGAAAGGGAATCATCGATTGATCCACCAGAGACATCCCAGTATTCGTATATGCGGACACAACCTGGAACAATGCAAACCTGATATCGGCCTGAGACATGGCTTATGTTTGGTGATGATAGGAGAAACTGACCATGGTGGAGCAAGCGGGTTGTGCAAATTTGGGGGTAAGAAGGTGCTACTCCACTTGCCCGTTGAGATGTAGGGAGCAATGATCACAAAACCTATTACTTGAACAATGATATGATACTATCGTCCATCACGTCAGAAGGGGTTTTGTGGCTCGAGGAGAAGCAACTTACCGAAGCGACAATCCACAATAAAGCATTTAAAGCACGGTACTCAACGCCACCAACCTCCTCCATCTGTTCATTCGTCAATAAATGAAATTCTGAGTTCCGACCGACAACAGCGCTGAAGGAGATATAGGGAACAGCTTTAGACCCAGGTGGTATGCCATCGCCCCTGTGAGAAGCTATAGTTGTGGTTAGTGGGATGGTTATTGTCCTCGTTAGCTTGCGATGAAATTTGGGGAAGAATTTATTGATAGCCCCCTTGAGGAGTTCGTGGGGCATGGGAAAGCCACCAAATCCGGTATGCTTAGATTGTTGAATTACGAACGGTCCATGGGTCGTCATGGTAACTTTCGGTTCCAGTGGTACTCCGTGATGAGAGAATCTGGGCAATCCTGCACATAATCAGCAAACAGAAGCCTACGATGGCACAGGCAACTTACGAGCGTCATCTGAGCCTCGAGTAGAGCTTCTTGGGCGAACATTGCTATGATCTCGTCGACGTCTCCGCACATCACGGTTGACGAACTCAACAGTCTGAGTTTTCTGCATAGGTATACGGGTATTCTCTCCAAGCGGGTTCGTACTCGTTTCATTGACGGTTTTAAAACGCTTCATTGGTGCTGGAAATGGATAGGTTTTTAGTGGATCAGCAACTTAGAATCATCAGGACCAACCCGAGTTTGATTTCAGTGAAGGAAGTCCAGGATCAGATAATCGACGTGTAGGTCTGTTATTCAAGATCTTCAGACAAGGGTTATGGATGGATGAATGGATTCACGCAACTGACCTTCGTGCTCTCGTAGATTCACTCTCGGGGATCTGGTTGGATTGAACGTTGGACACCCTTGTGAAACCAAGATGGCGATTGGAATCATGTTGAGATATACTTTCGCGTCGACCTTGACTAATCCATCCACTGGGATCGACAAGCTTGGGTACATCATCCACGCGTCGTATCATATGAGTCTTCAGTCTTTTACCGAGACCCTTTTTTTCGGTCTCCGTATCTTCTATATCCTGTTCAACAACCGACACTTTTCCATTCCTTCTAAATATGGCAGCCAGGCGGCGAGGAAAAGGTTGTATCGCGGCCTCCGCGTCGATCTGATGTTGTTGAGCCTTGCGAAGGGCGTCATCACCAGCCTTGTCAAACGCCTTAGCAAAATAGTGTCTGAAAGTAAGCTGAGACTCGGTTCACTGGAACTAGGTTGTGAAGAGTCTAACCTGCGTGTATAGACAATAACCCAAGAAACGGCCACCTATAAAAGGCGAAAATTAGAATAAGGTTTCATCAACCAACCTGCTACTGATATGTACCGGGCTGCCCAAACACATTTGCATAAAGAGAATCACTTGCTGCCATGGGGTTAACAGGCTAAGATCGGTTACGGCTAACCCGCACACACACATTGCGCTGACACAGTTAAAAAGGGAATCAATATAGCTGATATGATTTTTTCCATTGCTAGCATAGAATATTCCGGAAAATATCAGAGGTATAAATGAACTAGTAGCCAAATCAGCATTCAACGTTGGGCAGATACAGGGAAAAAAGGAGAACGCACAAGAATAGTAAGTGTATGCGATAGAAATTGAGCTGCGAAGTGATAGTTCTCCAGATGTTCCCTAGTCTTGACCACGCAGCCATGTATTGAAAGAGAGGATGACGGGGGGGTGTAATCGCTTTCACACTTCTGGAGTTATTTTAGCACCTCAGACATTATATTGCGAAGCACACGTGCGTCTGTGACGTGAGCGCCTGCGAATCACAAAATAGATACGTACTTTTTCATTGATAAGGTCACGGAGTGAGATGGTGGACTGCAATAGACAATAATAGGATACCAAAGAGAGAGACAAGTTGCAGGGTTGTCGGACTCGCACTGACCTCTGCAAGAACCGAGGCTGTGGGGCGGTAGCTTTATGTGAACGTTAAAGGACCTGAAAGGTAAGTTGCAATTGGTCTTATCAGGCAAATTGTTCAAGTCGCAACAACAGCGCTGCATAAACTGCACATTTATCGGCCCGTTTGATCCGCATCTCTTACTTTCGCTGATATTACTCGATCTTTCAAATTTTCAAATTTCATAGCTTGTACCGCTTCGTCTTATGTTTAATTGTGTCGCCTCCAATCTTCTTGTTAGCCCCCGTTAGCGCTCATATTGGTTGTCCTCAGCTCCGGGCTACACCCCTCTTTCTTTCCTACGCGTGCAAGTTCAGACAACTTCCCTGAAAAACAAGTCCCCCTTGTTAACGAATACGAAGAGGCAAATTAACACAGCTGTCCCTGCGTTTGGATCTCTCCCTAACTTAGTAGGGCGCTGAGTCCCGTGGTAAAGCGCACTCAATAGGTAATCACTGTAATATTAGTGTTTTTCGTCTTGGTACTACATCATTACTTTCTTGGGTGTTGCTTGGCACACTTTTCGAAGCTCAGTGAGAGATATGATATTACTGATATATTGCGGTTGCTTTCTAGATCTGTCTTGTGGACTCAGTCCTCCCCATCAACAATATCATTGTTAGCTTTTTCTATAGTACTGTATTTTGTCGGTAGTCGAACTTTTATCCATCTTAAGATAGGCATGTTGCCACATGTGCTGTTTATTTTATTTTATTTTTGCTCGGCACATTAGCCTGCATATGCATTCCTTCTCAAACTGCTTGCATATCAGCATGCACTTCAACATCTTCTATCAGTGTAGGATGGCCATGATAGGGTTTGTTTGACAGCATCCAGTTTGCCTTGGTCACTGACTTGAGAGTTCACCAAACAATGAAGACGACGTGCAGAGGCCCAGAGGTGGATTAATATTGGTACTATATATTTTGTTACTTTTTCGGAACCAAAAAATGACAATTGAACGTAATCATCCTTTTCCTCAAGTCCACAGGGATACCAGTCATACGGTAATAACTTCCAGACCGAGTCGTGGAAGATTGAAAGCACCGGAGCGATTGAAGGACTCGCCGATAGATTGCGAATGGGAGTATGACAAGGAGAAACTTCTTTTTTCTTCTTGTTCAGGACGTATAGACCAAGGCTTTATTGATGTCATCGATCATCGCTACGTAAGCTTAAATTTTATAACAAACTTGTAACCGTCACGGATACGGACTGGGTTGAGACAATGATGAATTTCTTCGAATCCCTTCCGCCTTTAGGGCTCGGGTGATGGAGGAGTCTTCGAAGATCTTTCGTACTGAATATTGAATGCGGATTGATATACTTAGAATTTCCCAAGAGGAAGAATCCACCGTCTTCTTAGCTGCCCGTCGTCTGGGCTGAAGATTTATGATTCTAACGGTGTGCGTGGCAGGTTCGTTGCAATGATATCGGCCTTCAAGCCTACCTAGTAAAGTTAGTTGCGTCAAGCAATCACAATAGCATTGCGACTCTCAGGTAATGCAGCCCTAAGGCTACAAGATACATATCATGTATACATATTAATGCTGAACATAAGGTGTAGCGTCAATGATATGGTATGAGCAGATTAAACGAGGAAAGCTGTGACAAGAAAAATGTGCCTGGACCCTGGAATGAATAGAATAAAGATGGAGAAACAGATGCATCGATGGTTGCGAAACTATGATAAATCTTGGAGAAGCTGGTCGCCATAATCCGAAGACTTGTTGGCTATTCTAGTCCGCTCTTCTACGCCCAAGCCCGAATCTTTAATCATAAGGGCGAGATAGCTTGGTGCTTTGGGTGCATCAATGGCGATATCAGCAATATTCTCCGCAACAACGCCAAATCCTCCCTCGAGCGCGGCTGGGCTGCACAAAGATTTGGAGAGCGCCCTAGCAAACAAGCCTGCCACTAGCTGAGCATCTGCCTCCCTGGACTCAACAGCAAAGGAGACAAACTTCTCGACTAGGAGTGAGTGATAAGCAGAAGGAAGGGATATGAAGTAATCCTCTCCTTCATCGAAACTACGGATAGTCTTGAATTCCTTTAGATCCTCGTCTAGCTTTCGCTCAGCCTCGGCCTCACTCATCTCAGATTGCATCTCCTCAGGAGAGGGAGGGCGAGACTCCTGAGGTGTAGTTGACTCTCCCGTTGCGGCAGGCCTGGTCCGTGGGTGTAGTATGAGCTTTTTGCGCTGTAAAGCTGGCTCGGGTAGACCACTTTGGGTGAGGTCAACGCTAGCTTTGCGACTAGGCGGTCGACTCGATTTCGAGAGGGCGGATGGATCGCCGACGCTCTCTGTGTTTTGCAACATATGGAACATATTTGAACTAGAACTGGTTCTAGTAATAGTCTCACGCTTCGTATCCTTCTTGTTGTTGAAAACACTGCTTGGTCCGAACGTTAAAGGAGATCCTTTGGTAATGCCAATCTTCCCAAATTGCGACAAGTCCCCAGCTTTCGATGGAGGTCTCGGAGGAGCAGCTCCACCTTGCACGGTCCACCCGTCGGCACCAGCCTCCCCTCGATCTGTGCCTCGCTTCGAGCCACCAC